>OW804097.1:119624282-119824282 GCA_942159475.1 Sthenelais limicola
GCGATACCAAATATACTCAGATATACCCAAAATTTATCATTTTTTAGCAGAATTTAGCAGAAATTATTAAGTATGTAGAGCTGCCAATTGTACATTTTCTGAAAATCTGACCCACATTGGTCATTCGCTTCGTATCTTTTGAAAAATTGCCAGACTATTTAGTGTGTTAATGCAGTGTGAATATGTGATAAGCAATTTATCTAAGTCTGGGGTATAATATTGTTTTGATTCGTACATAGATATGTGGTTATTACCCAACATCATTAGGGGTAAATTACAACACTTAGCTAATTACCATTATACATCTCTAGTGCTGTAAATTGTGGAAGTAGCCTCGGACATTAATTAATAAAGTAATGTATGGATAAAAAGAACCAACATGTGGTACAATTGTATAGTACATTGTAAATGAAATTCCTCTGAAACAAGCAAGCGTCCATCTGCGTATAACAATTCTCTTTTATATCTCTTCCTTTCATCGAATTTTATTCCTATTCCTACCTCCCCTTCTAACTATACGAATATCCCATGTAATATATATAAAAAGCACTGCTACGCTAGCTAGAATATCTGACTGAATTTGTATAATCCGAGAAATGCATGTCAACGTCTGTGAAAAGAGGAGGAGTATGCTTTGGGCCAATATTTAGTGAGGCGTCCATATATGCATGCCACACTTTACTGGGCGAAAAAAGGGGTGTTTAGAGCGTGGTGGGGAACTTGCACAGCCCTTGTTCCCCGACTCGTGCCGGGGTTCAGCGAACTGAATCAAGCCACGCGACCCAGAATTCTCAGGGGTTAGGCCACCTCTCTATACTTTCTTCGCTTGCTCTGCGTAGGCTATAGCCATATGAAGGATTAAAGCGACAAATGGTTTGTATAATCTCGACGTGAAATAATTCCAGCAAACCAACAGGTTAATGCCACTAAAAGAAAGAACTAGATATATATCACATTCGAGAAAAATGAATAGGGAGCATATGGAAAGGTAAATGAACAGAAACAACTAGGTATATTATTATACACCCCTGATAAAACCGTGTACAAGTGAACTTGAAGCAATAATTCCATTAAAACCTCCATGAATGATACAATCTATGCAATAAAATGTCATGGTAGTGGGGGAGAGGAAGATGCAATGACGAAAGCAGGCTGGATTGAAAAGGTCCCCAGTCATGGATATCTTTTTTTGAGCGTGAATAAAAGGACGGTGGTGCAAGTTACTATTCACCTATGTAATGTCACCTCACCCTCAGCTTACGTCAGAGATAAAATAATGATCTTTTTTTTTCAACACCTTTAAACACATCCTTTTAACCCTTACCTCTATAAAGAGTGTTTTCTGTAAAAATCCAATTTAAGATTGTGTAAGATATGCTGCATCAATTAGTAATACGTACTTGGATTTTTCACCAAAAACGCTTTTTCGATATACATAGGGAACAAAACGAATAGAGGTCGAAAGAAGTTGAGTGAACTGCATGTGATTTATTCGTTAGGCCATGCAGAGGGAAAGCATTCAAGAGGAAAGTCCCCCTTTGGATGGATATGACTGTCATTGTTATGCACTTGGTAGTAAATGCTTGACAGAGATCGCCGTAGGAGACCTTGCCAGTGACGCAGGCAGTATCATATGAATAGGTGGGGACATAAAGGGGCATGGGGGAAGAGGGTTTGGGTGTAAGGTGGTGGTGGGGTGCTGCTTATTATGCTAGATAATAGGGTCGTATGTAAGTCTAAGGTTACAAGATCCATGAAGGGTTTAGTCTGCTATAAGAAAGACTTTAGGTTGACAGGCGCTGTTAATGTATATGGGTCAGATTTTCAGAAAATGTACAATTCGCCTTCACCAATCCTCTCAAATAACCCCCATTTAAGACAGAAATGAGCTTCAAAATGCAGTTTGACATCACAGAACTGATACTTTGAATCAATGGGATACCAAATATACTCAGATATACCCAGTATTCGTCATTTTTCAGCCTAATTTAGCAGAATTTACTAATTGTGTAGAGCTGGCAATTATACATTTTCTGCAAATCTGACTCATATGAGATTCATCTACTTGGGGGATGTATTATCATCAGAAGGCCAATTTCTGTCAAATCAATCCAAGTTTTCTGAACTAATTTACCTTAATTTTGATATAACTTTCACCACTTTAATTTAATGATGACCTTAGCAAATCTAATTTACCCCAAAAGTGGTTTAAATGAGGGGGTATTCAGGTAATTTCTAATACATTACAAAAAGATGGTACATCTATTTAAGTGACTATACATCATGCTAATTATGTAGGAAATTTCTGAAATAGGGTGTCGTATGACTAACAGACCTCTGGCACTGCTGTCTGTCCCCACCGTCCATGATATATTTCTGTGAGAAAACGACAGGACTCAGTAGTATGTGTTTTGTTTGCTTTTACCTGCAGGGTAATGGGTGAATGGGAGAGTTGGGCTGCTATTTTAACCATAAACCTCCCCACAATGTCTCATTCCATGCGAGGAGGTCCCAGGTGTGAACGTCCCCATGGATTACTTCTCAAAGTATTGGAGGGTCTATGATATCGTCTTGTTGCCCTGCATGCCGGGCTTATTGACAGGCCTAGAGAAGGTGCTTTACTTTCTAATTGCTACAGATCCCCGCGACAGAAGGGTACGTTCTCATGTATATGGGTCAGATTTTCAGAAAATGTACAATTCACCCTCCCAAATCCTCTCAAATAACCCACATTTAAGCCAGAAATGAGCTTCTAAATGCAGTTTAACATAACAAAACAGATACTTTAAACCAAAGTGATACCAATTATACTCGGATATACCCAGTATTTATTATTTTTCAGCCAAATTTGGCAGAATTTACTGAATGTGTAGGTCTGCCAATTGTATTTTTCTGAAAATCTGACCCATATAGGGGGTCCCAAAGGGGGTCCCAAAGTTTGGGGGCAATGACGTGGTTGAAGCGTTAGCCCGGGAGCTCTCATGGGTCAGATTTTTAGAAAAATGTACAATTGGCAGCTGTACACATTTAGTAATTTCTGCTAAATTAGGCTGCAATTTGGTCAATACTAGGTAAATTCGATTATATTTGGCATTGTAGTGATTCTAGCAATCTATTTGGTAAGGTTGAACTGTATTTTGAACTTTATTTTCGTCTGAAATGTGGGTTTTTTGAGAAGATTGGTGAAGGCGAATTGTATACATTTTCTGAAAATCTGACCCTCATACTCATCTGCTGCTAAGCTATCGCTATGCTGTACCAGTTGGGTTAGTATATTGATTGGGAAAGTTTTTTTGCCAACTTTATGTGAAGTTTTTTTGCATGAATGACTAGACTAACAAGCACAGTATGTAGAGCCTTAATGAGGAGTTTGGAGGAAGGTCATATTTATAACGAGCTGCAGGTGAACCCGCTGGAGCATTACGTAATCTCACGGGAATTATAGGGGTCAATTTTCAGAAAATGTACAATTCATCTTAACCAATCCTGTCAGATAGCCCATATTTAAGACAAAAATGAGGTTCAAAATGCAGTTTAACATAACAGAACTGATACTTTAAATCAATGGGATCCCAAATATACCCGGTATTCTTCATTTTTCAGCCTAATTTAGGGGAATTTCCTTAATGTGTAGAGCTGCCAATTGTACATTTTCTGAAAATCTGACCCATATTATTCTTTGAAAGTTTGGATTGGATAGTAGTTGCCAGAGTTAGAAGTAAAATATATTCCATTAATTGATTAAGGGACTTTCATATTCAAAGGGAGAAATCTATGCGCAGAATCTGAGTTTCAGTTTTCCGAAAGCTTTATTACTAAAACCAGACATTGTTATAATAAACCGTTTTCCACTAATGTCACGCATTATCCTTTGAGGATTTTGATTTGAAAAAACTTTTATTCGGCGATAGATTTCTATCTTTAAGAGACAAAGCTCTTTGTGGGTGGGCATTTAAAATCTGGTTTTCATGCGCACATCAGTGACAGGGAGTTATAGATAGAATCATTTATGCACATAATAAAACAATCATCTCTGAACTTATAAAGACATATAATATACGTATGGGGGGAACATATGCTAAATGGGTTAGATTTTCAGAAAATGTACAATTGGCCGCTATACACATTAAGTAAATTCTGCTAAATTAGGCTACAATTTGGTCAATACTAGGTACATTCGAGTATATTCAGCATTGCATTGATTCTAGCAATCTGTTTGGTAAGGTTGAACTGTATTTTGAACTTTATTTTCGTCTGAAATTTGGGTTATTTGAGAAGATTGGCGAAAGTTGAATTGTACATTTTCTGGAAAAACTGACCCAAGTATATGACGCTAGATTCCCTTTGCACTGGAACAGAACACATAGTAAAATAGTGGGTACTACTCAGAACCCTGTCATGCAGGGGCCATATGGCATAGACCTCTCACAGAAATGTTTCATGTCGCTACCATTAGAGTTACCGCTTTAAACACACCTATATGCCCCTTTCCATGCACTGCCTACCACTAGCTTTACATTCATCCCTGTACATGGGTCAGATTTTCAGAAAATGTACAATTGGCAGCTCTACACATTTGGGAAATTCTCCTAAATTAGGCTGAAAAATGAATAATAGTGGGTATATCTGAGTATATTTGGTATCGCGTTGATTTAAAGTATCAGTTCTGTTATGTTAAACTGCATTTTGAAGCTTATTTTTGTCTTAAATGTGGGCTATTTGAGAGAATTGGTGAAGGCCAATTGTACATTTTCTGAAGATCTGACTCACATATGAACCAACCTCCTTCTGTAGGGTGAATACCTACATGCAATGTACACGCTTGTGGTCTGTGATCTTTGGTTTCCAGTCAGAAGAGATAAGCCATGACTAATTAAACCCTAAAAGGTCGAAACTACCACCCTCTTTGGTTCTGTTACCTTGGACCCAGTCCCTCTTATCCCTATCCCCCACATATGGTCCAACCACCATGTATACCTTTGCCTTGTACCTGATCAGTCAACTGTTTAACGTGGCTACAATTCATAGCACCTCAACCCATCTCGACCCATTGTCGGAAATGTTTTCATTGAAGCAAATACATGTATACTTCTGAAGAAGTAGCCTAGTATAGTTTTAATAATAGATTGTTTGCAGACAATACATGTCATGATTCATTTTGAGAAACGAAACCAGTTATAATGGTCCAATATTCCCCCGTATGGATATTATTCTATAATTATGAGTCCGGAAATTAGCTCTGCATTTGTCTGTCACCATGTTGTCGAATGCTTATTATTTTGCCCCAGGACTTCCAAGTAAGCCTTTGAGTTTAAATGAAGTCTATTAATTTTGCTTTTGATAAAACCACTAGAATATTATAATATTATTATAGTTCTGTGATAAAACTGGGCCCAACTGTTGTCTTCTTAAACAAAGGTGAAATTCTGTGTAATTATGGAAATGTTCAATATATGGGTCAGACTTTCAGAAAATGTACAATTCGCCTTCACCAATCCTCTCAAACTACCCACATTTAAGACAGAAATGAGCTTCAAAATGCAGTTTAACATAACAGAACTGATACTTTAAATCAATGCGATCCCAGATATACCCGGTATTCATAATTGTCAGCCAGATTTAGCAGAATTTCCCAAATATGTGGAGCTGCCAATTACACATTTTCTGACAATCTGACCTATATAACTGTCAGAAAATTCGCTAAATTTAGTGGGAAGGAAGCTGAACTTTATTCATTGAGTGCATGGTCTATCACAGTCCACACATGCACAAAGATCGCGTGCGCAGTAACTTGTGTTTGAGGGCGCCAACAAGTTGCATTTCCAAATGATTGGCCACAGAAGTGCTAAAGTTCTAGTGAAGGCGGTCCAAGCATGTCAACTTAGCATGCTAGTTATCAATCCTGTGTGCCGCATATGGCTGCTGCTGAAAATTGGTAGCATTTCTTTTTACTCAATCGCAGAATATATTCAATACACTACAAAATACATCATTTGAGTATTTTAATCAATACCGAGAGACGCCCAATGATAATAATATGTGACTTGAATCTTTTAGTAATTTCTGATCAGAGAACAGATGAACAAGAAACCATTTAGAGTGGATGTGATTGTTATTAACCATAAACGTAAGATATATACACTTTATACGCCATATCAACCATGTATTGCGTATAAGGGTCAGATTTTCAGAAAATGTACAATTGGCAGCTGTATACATTTTGTAATTTCTGCTGAACAAGGCTGCAATTTGGTCAATACTAGGTAAATTCGAGTATATTTGGCATTGCATTGTTTCTAGCAATCTGTTTGGGTAAGTTGAACTATATTTAGAACTTTATTTTCGCCTGAAATTTGGGTTATTTGAGAGGATTGGTGAAGGTGGATTGTACATTTTCTGAAAATCTTACCCTTATACGCCATATCAACCATCTATTGCGTATAGCTTTCTTCTGATAATCGTCCATTTTGCACCGGGGTATATATCCTTTCTGAAGCACTTGAACCCCCATTCTGCGATCTTGAATTTCGCGTTTGAAGTTTCGCAGATTCTTATCTCAAGTATCTTTTCACATGCCTGTTTTTGTGACTCACCAAGGCATTGAATTTCCCTCGGTGCTTTTTTTCTTTTATAAACATTCCTGAATAGAAATACTTTGTGGTTTTCTGTCTTTTGAATCACTGTATATCAGACTATTCTTGCAATGTTAAAATAGCTTTAGTAATATTGGGATGCAAACGGTGTCAATTTAATTGTATTGGTACAACTATATCACAAATCAAAAATATCTATTGTTCAGGGTTTCAACAGTCGCGCACAACTGTTGTAAATAGCTATTCATTATTAAACGTTCACCCTTTTCATCAGTGACTTTTTCTTGATTGAAGCTCGAAACAATGGTAAACAAAAGTCATTAACGAAAAAAGGAGGTACTTTTTATATCACGCTAATAAATACATAAGGACGCTTGAATGGACCACAGACTTTATGTTCATTCATTGATTTTTTTTATCTAAAATCTTTATTCAGGAATTAGTAACAATATAATACAATCTTACCCCATGGGTGATTTTCGTCATGCCCTGCAGATATACAATTTATTCTCCATCAAGGTATATTACTTCACAAAAATAAATTTAACAAAATCTTCATTCAGTTTCAAAAGCATTTTCAAACTATATATCAATAAAGTTCTAGATATTTTAAAAACAAGATTACCAATTTTACAATGAGTTATTCCAACATTCCAGGTGGATGTCATATGAAAAAATGAGTGAAAGAGATGAGATGAGATGAAGGCTGAGAATTGAATGATGATTCAATTCAATTCAAGAATTCTTTATTGCTATAGATGTTTTACAATAAGGTGGTCCAACATTCTAATAGTAGTTCCTGTCTAACCAAATATCTATAAATAAATGTAATGTTGTTTAGAACAATGCATCGAAACCGCATGTCCGTTCTTAGATTGAATCTATCGGGATGTATAACGCATTTAATTCCCTGATATTAAAATAAATCGTCGTTTGTTGAGAGATTGAATGAAGTTTGTTAAAAAAGAAATCGTCTCCTTTATTTCTTAAGTAACATCCTATACCTAGACATTGATTTGTCTTACCAAATATAGATCTATAAATAAAAATACAAAACAAATACCTCTAAATAAATGTAATGTTGTTTAGAACAATACATCGAAACCATGTCCGTTCTTAGATTGAATCTATCGGGATGTATAACACATTTAATTCCCTGACATTAAAAAAAATCGTTTCCTTTATTTCTTAAGTTACATCCTATACGTGTAAAAGCATGGCGGTCATGAAGGGCCTACAGCTGCCTCGCACCTTGTATTACAGGGGTGTAGCGACGATCTTGGGTATCTGAGCGATAATATGGCGCCACGATAAGCCAACCTTGGAGCCTATGCCTGACCCTATCTCTTCTATCAACAGTAAGCAAGGTGTATCGTGTTCTACCGGCACCCAGGCACCCAGACCTCCGAGAAGGAGACAAATTCCACGTCCAGTAAAATTATAACCATAATAGCCTCCCTGAGGATTGTAACCGGACCTCTTAATGGTTCACCTTAGAACCGCCATCCCCTTCTCCTAGCTGGCCTCGCCTCTGTGAAAACATATGTTGCTGACAGATTTGCTCCTTCACCGGAACTACCGGAGCGTAGGAAGGATGCCACCTGGTGGCGGGTGGGAGTAGTCACGTGCGGGACGAGATCTTGACGTGATTTGTTTAAAAAGTACCGGTACTGGAAAGGAAAGGAAAGTTTAAATTCATGTTAAATTAAGGCTATTACCACTACTGTACCGTCGCAGACTTCACTTGTTACAGGGGGGGGGGGCATCACCTGGCTCAAAACCGAGGAAATATGTACTTACATGTACTTAAGAGACATAAATACAAGAAATTTTGAATTAGGAAGAAAACTGTTAAAGCATAGCACACCAAAACTGAACAAATCAGACGTTCTATCATAAACCGTATCCCTTATTCCTGGAACAAGCTGCCAACGATGGCCCATCTACAAACCGATGGCAAAGCATTTAAAACACAAACCAGAGCAACATACATATGGAACGATGACTTCTTCATATAATATTTATTGTTCAAACTGATGCAATATACTACAATATTTTGAACCATGTATAACAAAACGCCAAATCAGTTAGGTCACCAGAGAGAAAGAATTACAATTCGATATATTATTGTGCCATATTGTAAAACAAAACGATTTTACCAACTGTATACATTGTAGAGAATCATCTTAGGTCATTGATAGAAGATGACATGATTGTTACTCTGACGGATGTAAAACCAGAAGGGGCGGAAAACCTACCATATGCCGGAGAGATCTCCCCTTCACTAACAGCATTTTCGAATGCTAATAAAAGTATTCTAATCTAATCTAATCTGAAGTAACTTCTGGAGAATGGCTGGATATTTCTCCGGGTTAATGATTTTAACCCACACACAAGACAAAGTTATTGTGCTCACCTTGCTACAGACACTTCTACACTGCCGTGCCTCTATCCATTGAATAAATAGTTTAAGTTACACATGCTTCTAACTTATAATACAAATTCCATAGGCATACTCATTACATGCATTCGTATTTAACTATTACCCAAAGGAATCAGTGGTCCTGGGTAAGACCATAAAGTGCCTTTCTGTCTCTTTCTCTGTCTCTCTCTCTCCCTTCTTCTCTATCTGTATTTCCTGGGTAAGACCATAAAGTGCCTTTCTGTCTCTTTTCTCTGTTTCTCTCTCCCTTCTTCTCTATCACTATTTCCTGGGTAAGATCATAAACTACCTCCCTCTCAGCTCTCCTGCCCTTGATATAACCATATTAAATGTGTTGATAAGGGCGTAAAGCAACCAATCTCACTCACTCACTCACCAAATGAACCAGTCTTCATAGCAGATATGAAAAAGTAAGTCTATATCTATATTATACATGTACTTCTTTATACTGTTTTATAAGTCTTTAAACTATTTGTCCTCAGAAAACCTCTGACTCACCAGAACAGAGATGGGACAATATCCATCCGTACAGTCTTCAATGTATCATGGTCATCAGTTTCCCATTCAGGGGAAATGTTCTATACATAGAGATAATGGAACGAAATAATTTATTGGAGAAGAAAATTTATTGGACAAGATTTGTCAGCATAAGCATGATGCCGTAGGCAGAGTGCTTATGCGGACGATGCATAAGACGAGTTCCATTCTATATTTATTATATGGGCATGAAATTTGATGTGTAATCACAAATGTATCATGTGTAAATCTGAAAAAAGTAGCCGACTTCGTGATGAAGTAGTTCATATAGTGCGCATATACTATATGAATATTTTTATTGCACCCCACTTATAGCACCTCTCAAGTGGGATGTACGTATAGTAAAAGCAACTATCCTTCCCACCATCAATCAAGGCACCTTTCGTATAGTTTGCAGACCATGCAGAAAAAAGATTCCCAATTCCACCATTCATAACATTGAACCTTTGGACAAAAATGAATAATACAAAAAACATCTTCCCATATACTATACTTTTACTTACTATACTTTTCCATATACTACTTACATGCCCTGGAGGCATACCATGACCTAAGTACATTTCCATATACTACTTACATGCCCTGGAGGCAAACCATATCATAAGTAACATTTCCATATACTACTTACATGCCCTGGAGGCATACCATATCATAAGTAACATTTCCATATACTACTTACATGCCCTGGAGGCATACCATATCATAAGTAACATTTCCATATACTACTTACATGCCCTGGAGGCATACCATATCATAAGTAACATTTCCATATACTACTTACATGCCCGGGAGGCATACCATATCATAAGTAACATTTCCATATACTACTTACATGCCCTGGAGGCATACCATATCATAAGTAACATTTCCATAGACTACTTACATGCCCTGGAGGCATACCATATCATAAGTAACATTTCCATATACTACTTATATGCCCTGGAGGCATACCATATCATAAGTAACATTTCCGTATGCTACATACATCCCCTGGAGGCATACCATGACATAAGTAACATTTCCATATACTACTTACATGCCCTGGAGGCATACCATATCATAAGTAACATTTCCATATACTTACATGCCCTAGAGGCATACCATATCATAAGTACATTTTCATATACTACTTACATGCCCTGGAGGCATACCATATCATAAGTAACATTTCCATATACTACTTACATGCCCTGGAGGCCTACCATATCATAAGTAACATTTCCATATACTACTTACATGCCCTGGAGGCATACCATATCATAAGTAACATTTCCATATATTACTTATACCCTGGAGGCATACCATATCATAAGTAACATTTCCATATACTACACACATGCCCTGGAGGCATACCATATCATAAGTAACATTTCCGTATGCTACATACATCCCCTGGAGGCATACCATATCATAAGTAACATTTCCATATATTACTTATATGCCCTGGAGGCATACCATATCATAAGTAACATTTCCATATACTACTTATATGCCCTGGAGGCATACCATATCATAAGTAACATTTCCGTATACTACTTATATGCCCTGGAGGCATACCATATCATAAGTAACATTTCCATATATTACTTATATGCCCTGGAGGCATACCATATCATAAGTAACATTTCCATATACTACTTATATGCCCTGGAGGCATACCATATCATAAGTAACATTTCCATATACTACTTACATGCCCTGGAGGCATACCATATCATAAGTAACATTTCCATATATTACTTATATGCCCTGGAGGCATACCATATCATAAGTAACATTTCCATATATTACTTACATGCCCTGGAGGCATACCATATCATAAGTAACATTTCCATATACTACTTACATGCCCTGGAGGCATACCATATCATAAGTAACATTTCCATATATTACTTATATGCCCTGGAGGCATACCATATCATAAGTAACATTTCCATATACTACTTACATGCCCTGGAGGCATACCATATCATAAGTAACATTTCCGTATGCTACATACATCCCCTGGAGGCATACCATATCATAAGTAACATTTCCATATATTACTTATATGCCCTGGAGGCATACCATATCATAAGTAACATTTCCATATATTACTTATATGCCCTGGAGGCATACCATATCATAAGTAACATTTCCGTATACTACTTATATGCCCTGGAGGCATACCATATCATAAGTAACATTTCCATATATTACTTATATGCCCTGGAGGCATACCATATCATAAGTAACATTTCCATATACTACTTATATGCCCTGGAGGCATACCATATCATAAGTAACATTTCCATATACTACTTACATGCCCTGGAGGCATACCATATCATAAGTAACATTTCCATATACTACTTCCCCTCTGGAGTGTGTAACCTCTTCCAGTGGTCACTTTCTATATACTACAAACGATAATATCACTCTAATGAATGACATCTTTTCATACAAAGTAGTTTTCCTCCATATGATGATGGATTATTATCTGACAACCTGTAATATTATGGGCAAATGTGATGTGTTTCAGGAAAATGAGTCACAAGTCGCAAAATTGATATTTCTTAAAGTGTTTCATTCACAAAATGTCTTTGGGAGAATATTTGTATTTATGGGGTGCTTAACACTGTTTGTACCATGAACACACCAAATTTCAAGACAGTGTATTTTCTATGGTCATCTTATAGAGTATATTTAGTTACTTTAGTAAATGTCGACCCAGAAATTTGAAATTATCTTTTCAAAGATAAAAATATCAAACTTAAGAATATAGAAATACTTATTAAATGTTCTAGTGTTTACTCATGTTGCCAAGTATGATGATATCTCAAAATCCAATTTTTTTTTAAACAATTTTATTTGTGTGACTTCTTTATTTTCTTCATTTTCAGATGTATAAAGGCTTTAAGGGCAAAATCTATATACGTTTTAGGAAAAGGCATCTAGTTAATGTCTATTAATAGTACTCTTAAACTATAAGTCTAGCTTTAGCTATAGAATACAGAAGCTTTAACTTGTAAAAATATACATTTCTATGTATCTTAAGATTCTGACTTTCTTTGACGTTACGACCATCGTTTTTATACCCAGTATTAATATAGGCAAGAACTAAACAAATGTTTAATATATTGAATCCTTGTACTTCCTGGTAAACTAGGAGATCCAGTCCTTCTTATGTAATAGGCCGGATCCACTAAGCCGATTCTCATGCGATTTTGCGCCGCAGAGGACTCTTTTCCACTAGATTCTGTGAGAATCGCATGAGAATCGGCTTAGTGGACAAGGCCCTTTAGCCTAACTCTTCCTGTCGAAGCGATAGTTTCAAATGTGTTCATGGCAACTGTTACAAAAATAGCATACGTCAGCATCGAGAATTGAGTACATTCAACCCATTTGTCATATCTACCAGCATCATTATTTGTACAAGACCAACGCTTTTTTTTAACAATTTTATTGACTGAAATTCCACAAAGATTTTGCAGTCTTGGATGTGAAGTATTCAAACAAGTTTGCATTTGATGTTTTCAATTCAATTTTATTATTTTCTCTTACTCCTAAATACCCCTGTTCCAAAATTACAAAACCTATAATATAAACCTGCACCTAGTTTCGTTCAATCCATTTTGGTAACAACATTTTAATACATGGCAAGTACTCGATAAAAGCACAGAAAGCCCTATAAGTGCTATCTTCTTGGTTAGTTAGTTTCCCAACTGTAAATTATAGGTGGATCGGTGTCATTAATTCCAACTGTTGTTTCCTCCCCTTCACATCTGTGCTCACCTCCCCAACCGCACTAGTCACTGCTCCCTCTACCGGCACCCTCAGGAGTACATCACCAGCAGTTTCTATATCTCCGGGGTATCACAAGGGTCAGATTTACAGAAAATGTACAATTGGCAGCTCTACATATTTAGTAACTTCTTCTAAATTCTGCTTAAAAAATGATAAATTTTGGGTACATCTGAGTATATTTGGTATCGCATTAATTTAAAGTATCAGTTCAGTTATGTTAAACTGCATTTTGAAGCTCATTTCTGTGTTAAACCGGGGTTATTTCAGAGGATTGTTGAAGGCGAATCGTACATTTTCTGCAAAATCTGACCCATATCTCCGGGGTATCACAAACCTAAGTTGTCAAGGCAACCCCCTGTGGCGCCCTAATTGCCCTTTTGCTTGGTTTATATTGCTTACTATTGGTTTTGTGTTTTGGATGTGTTGATGGGTGAATGAATGTCAGACAGCGAGTGCTACTAAGCTGTGAGAGCTGGCTGTGGTATCGCGGGATGGATGGTTCAAAATGGTGTCTGGGTGTTTGAGGTTGCAAAAGGCCTGTCTTTAGTGTAGAAGGGGTGGTCTATGACACATCAACACCTTCCCCAGCTACCCGTCCCTCAAACTGACAGTTGTGACACTTGTGTGACACTTGTGTGACAGCCATGCGCCGCACGTGGCCCGCGCAAACCTCTCATCGGCCAGAAATCGGCTGAAATCCTAGAAAGGAATTGCAAACGTTTACTACTGCTGTATTCGGGTTGATTGATGGTTTGCTTTTGGAAAAGGGAACAATACTATCTGAGCCTACTTTAAAAATGTTGAGTTTGATGACACGATAATTTGGGCTGCTTAGCTGTTCAAAGGTCATTGACATGTAAACGCCGAGTCAATATGGAGAACATGAGAAACGGATCACTCGCAAAATTCTGAATATATAGAGGATATATTTGGGTCAGATTTTCAGAAAATGTTCAATTGGCAGATCTACACATTCAGCAAATTGTGCTAAATTTGGCTGGAAAAATGAAAAATTATACTCACTGGGTATATCTGAGTATATTTGGTATCCCATTGATTTAAAGTATCAGTTCTGTCATGTTAAACAGTATTTTGAACCTCATTTCTGTCTTAAACGGGGGTTATTTGAGAGGATTGGTGAATGCGAATTGTACATTTTCTGAATGTCTGACCCATATATTCCTCCCAGTTCAGATAAATATTTCTCAAGTCAACATATTTCGGTTCTATTAATTTATTCTGCGATTAATCACCCAAGGAAGGGCAGAAAGTCAGCCCGATAGCTCGTGAAGGAATAAAAGAACATCTATAACACTTTATTAACATCCTTCATCATTCTCCTACCGGTTCCATCGATGTAAGCCTACAGCCACACAAACCCCTTCAAGCATCAATTAAATAATGCTTTTATTCAAGATAATTCATACAGTTACATACTAAGATATGTGTTGCGTTTCAGGAAAATGAGTCATAAGTCGCAAAAATTGGATTTTGTGATATTATCATATTTGAAAAGATGAGACCAAGGGGATTCCAATGAATATAAACATTAAGGGCATTTTATAAGTATTTCTTTATTTTAAGTTTGATATTTTTATTTCTGAAAAAAATGTTTTCAATATTTTTGGGTGGAAAATTATCATTAAAGTAGCTAAATATACTCTATGGGATGACCCTATAAATGCATGACAATATTTGTTAGACTGTCGTGCAATTTGGTACATGTATTCATATCTCATCCAGTGTTAGTCACACCAAAAATGAGAACATTGCTATAAAGAGATATTGGAAATATATCACTTTGAAAAATATCAATTTTGCGACTTATGACTCATTTTCCTGGAACACATCACATATGGAAAAAAGGAAAAGGTTTTGGTCCTCTGCCCATTTGCAGGTCTTCCTCGACCGCCCTAACTAAATATAATACATTCCTTCATTAAGAGACATAATATTACAATTCGTTTGTTTTTATAATCAATCTAGTTCAATGCACGATTTCAAGCAATCTTATATTGTGAGATTATTTAGTTTCAAGTTCTTAACAATTCTGAATTCAATTCTGAACAGAACAACGTCCACTTGATTCGTTTCCTAAATACCTTTACATTGTGCCTTTCAGATGATTGCCCAATTTAAGGCTAAGCTACTTAGCTATAATTTGTAGATTAAGTAATTGTATTTCTCCAAACATATTAGAGGAAAGATGACTCAGCGTTTACAAGTTATTGCCTCCAAGTCTTATTTCCTACAATTAACACTTCAATGTTAAGCCCAACTGAGCTGTACTTGCAGTGTTAGGTCTTGGCATTTCCTTTTACTGAATCTGTGAAGAGTGTCTTATCAATCCCTATAATCATGCCACCCGGGAATTATCTGGATCAGCGGGTAGCTAATCACTTCCTACCACCCCGAGTAGACTGGACGTGGACTGACACCCTTGTCAATGGTACAAAATGAGGGTGTGTGGAGAGGGGAGGAGCGGTCCTGGCAGAAATGTGTATACGGGTCAGTTTTTTCAGAAAATGTACCATTCAACTTCGCCAATTCTCTCAAATAATCTATATTTCAATCGAAAATAAAGTTCAAAATACAGTTCAACCTAACCAAATAGATCGCTAGAATCAATGCAATGCCGAATGTACTCGAATTTACCTAGTATTGGTCAGATTGCAGCCTAATTTAGGAAAATTTACTAAATGTATACAGCTGCCAATTGTACATTTTCTGAGAATCTGACCCATACAGTGAATGGTCCAAGCCGGTGTGTAAATGGTGGTTCTTAAGTCCTTTATATCGCTGGGTCAGGTTTGCACGTAGGCCAGACAAACTATAGCATCAAATTGAAGAATTTTACTGATATTGTTGTATTGATTTGTTAATGAGATTGTTTTTAGCAGGAAGGAATGAGGAATTCCTGTAACATGAATTTCGAATTCTTGCAGCATGCAGCATGATTTATTCCAGGAAGCTTAGTCGACTGATATAGACAATGTTACACATTAGTAAAGCAATCAGTTTTTTGGGGGGT
Organism: Sthenelais limicola; assembly: GCA_942159475.1. Lineage (NCBI taxonomy): Eukaryota > Metazoa > Annelida > Polychaeta > Phyllodocida > Sigalionidae > Sthenelais > Sthenelais limicola. The sequence goes on from OW804097.1 coordinate 119,640,673, forward strand.
TTTTTAAACATTTTTATTGGCCATACACATATAACAAAATTATTCATTTAATCGAGGAAGAGGGAAAAACGCATAACTGTCCACGCAGCTATATTTCATGCGTTGCCTTATACAAAATAATGTTTTGTTTTTTTCGTGGCCCACGAGCCGATAGACGAGTGGGTTACGAAAAAAAACCATCGAACTTTATTTCTAATTTCATAATCCTACTAATGACCATCAGTTGGGGATGTAGCTCAGCGGTAGAGCGCTCGCTTTGCATGTGAGAGGCCCCGGGTTCAATCCCCGGCATCTCCACACTTTTCTTTCCATTAGGAGAATTCATTTCCAGTGGAACCAACGAGAATTGAAGGCTCATGAAAGAATAGAAAATAGAGCAGACTGTTTGGGCGTTGCATTGTTCACGGTAATTAGAGCTTTGATTATCAAACATGACAATATTTGGGCAAGTCATTAAAACAAGCGGATTGATAAAATGAATTAATTATGCTCATATTATTGAAACATGAATGAGAGAAGATATTGTGAGAAGAAATATGTACTTGGTGTTATAAAGTTGAACCTGGTTGGGTAACGAAATCCTTTTACTTCTGAGACAGATGATATATTATGTAATTACTGTATATTTTAAAACTTGGGGTAAAGAATTACTGTGAAAAATTGTATTGATACGAGGAGATTATATTATGTAAATGTATATAGAAGATCTAGTTGAAATCACAATACTATATATATGTATGGATAGTGATATCAAATTAAAAACTTAAAATTTGCTCAATATATAGTGGTAGATATAGAGATATGATGATTTGTAAACTTTGCTTGACATGAAACGTATCACGAATGTGAAATTGTCAATAAAAGTTGTTTTAAAGAAACAAGAGATGAACTATAGAGGGCGAGCGAAACGATTACCATCTACAGACTATAGTGTGGCAGGTTTTGATAAATTTATAAAGCGCCATATTTGTCCCGTACGAACGCTTGATGAACGCCATGCTACCACAGGCGAGCCGTATCTGCACATCGGTCAAGTTTTCAGAAAATGTACAATTGGCCTTCACCAATCCTGTCAAATAACCCAAATTTAAGACAAAAATCCGGTTCAAAATACAGTTCAACATAACCAGACAGATTTATTGAATGAATACACTCAGATATACTCAGTATCTATAATTTTTCACTTTAATATAGCAGAATTTGAGAGATGTGTAGAACTGTAGATTGTGCATTTTCTGAAAATCTGACCCACACGCGCACAATGGACATGACTGAGGCTGACTCCTTTGATAGAAATGTTTTCATTTGCATATTTTGAAATGATAAAATGAATTAGGATGCATCTCAAATTTCAATCAAAATTCAGAAATTCACTGATTGTGGCACTCATGTTCAGGGTAGGCGAGCGGGAAACGTATCCAATTACAGTAAGTTTTTGTTGGACTTCTAACAATCAGTTGACACTCTCGCCTTTCAATGATAAAAAAGCAGAGCTTATCAATTCTCCCCATCACATCCTTGCAAATGCAATTGAAATATATGCAAATGCAATCGAATGCAAATTCTTTAATAGATAACACAGAATATTTTAAAACCTATTCTTGAGCATAATGCCCCCCCCCCCCCCCGCTATTCCTATTCCTCTTATATCCATTATTATCATTATTAGAGATGAAAAATTGAATCAACTCAATTAAAAAACACCTCACAGAAAATTCATTGTAGCATATTTATTGTTTTGGCGACTCTCGATTATTATCATTATTATTATTATTATGGAACTTTTATTCAGCGAAACATATACATATAATGTAATATAAATCAAGAAGAGGACAGGTTCGTTTTGCACTGGAGGTCTTCCGAGTAGCCCTTTTAAATTAAACATCAGTAATAAGATCTGTAAAATAAACTTTTAGTAGTACAGTTTGTTCACTTCAACAATATTGCGTTGACATTATTTACTTAGTGTTAGATAATATGTTTTATTCAAAGTTTCAAATGTAGAAATTAAGATAGAGATTCATAACCTCTACTTTGATTTGATTTGATTTTAAATTATGTTTATTCCGGACAACAGAAATACATTTCAGCGACAAGCGTTGAAATTCTCAGAGGTTGCCTGATTGCATAAGGCAAAGGCGTTAAGTTATTCAAATAAGGCATAGGTCATCATAAGAAGATTTTATATAAATAAACATTTCTAGACATAATGACTTAGACATGGTGGATACATCAAGATCCTTTTCACTATATTCATTAGCGTTTTTGCTACGAGTCTTATTCTAAAAAACATATATAAAAACAAATGAGTAGAATATCGAGATAATTCGCGTCGTGCTCTTACATATATGCCATTGAGTATTACACTTTGACTTATATATTTTATCATCTAACATTAAAGTAATACAATCTATAGTGTCAGCATAAGCATGGTCGCAAGTTAGGTCATACACACAATGCAATACAGTAATGCTCCTAGGAGCGCAATTTCAACCATTATACAGTATTTTCCAACACTATCTCACAAGCATATACCATGATTCAAATTATTGTGTACTGAGTTCAGTCATAGAGGAATTCAGTCAAGACGGATATAACAAATATTTCCTTCACAACTATGGTACTGGTATACCACCCAAGGGACAAAGTCAAGCCCTTGAGACAAATTCATGTTATGGTGTGGTATACCCACGTGCCAGGAATGTCAAGTCTTTGCATGGAAAGTGGCCGGCCTAAAACAAGGGCTAATTGCAGCCAAGGGGCAAACTGACCGCAACCATTATTCATACAGTGGGTCAGATTTTCAGAAAATGTACAATTGGCAGCTCCACACATTTAGTAAATTCTGCTAAATCTGGCTGAAGAATGATGAATACCGGGTATATCTGGGATCGCATTGATTGAAAGTATCAGTTCTGTTCTGTTAAACTACATTTTGAAGCTGATTTTTGTCTTAAATGTGGGTTATTTGAGAGAATTGGTGAAGGCGAATTGTACATTTTCTGAACATCTGACCCATGTAACGGTGTTGTTAACTGTCGTGATGCCAACATTGGGAATATAAGTAAAAAAAACTGTTGGACATGAGGCGGGACAAACAATAGATTGGGTGGAACATTTAACATTATGTTAAAAGGAGTCACTCCTTAAATTGATAGGTTGAGGCAACGTATGAGAAACGTCGTTGAACGACAAAATACGTATTTTTCTAACTATTGTACTTGTAATTAATGACTTGGCCTTAAATGGAATAAAAAAATAAAAAAAAAAAACATATCCATATTGTGTAAGTGTACTGTATAACTGGTGATACAACCTTCGCATTAACATTTGTGATCCGTTTTAGAAAAATGAGTCATAAGTCGCAAAATATGGATTTTGAGATATCATATTTGAAAAGAGGAAATCAAGCCGATTCCAGTGAAAATAAACACTGGGACACATAATATGTATTTCTGTATTTTAGTTTGGCATTTCTATGTTTCAAAAAAAAAGAGTTTGAAATATTTCTGGGTGGGTAATTACCAGTATAACGTAACTAAATATACTCCATATGAAGGCCTTCAAAACGCAAAGATAATATTTGATGCAATGTCTTGAAATTTGTTACGCTGATGTATATGACTATAAGTGCTAAACCCTCTAAAACCCAGAACATTTCAATAAAGAGATCTTGTGATAAAAACACTTTGAAAAATATCAATTTTGCGACTTATGGCTCATTTTCCTGGAGCACATTTAGCAGAATTTAGAAAATGTGTAGAGCTGCCAATTGTACATTTTCTGAAAATCTGACCCATATGTACATACATACAGGCCTCCATACCTACATATAGACATGAATATAGCATATAATACATATATAATGATTTAATGGGGCTTACAGCTTACAAAGAATCACAAAGAGCGATAATCAGGGGAGGATGAGTGTAAGTGGAGTATCTGTCAGTCAAGCACTTTTGACCGGTCGCCCAACTGTATAGACAGTTGTCATGGCAAGAGCTGAGGGGAGCTTCTTTTCAGGTGTCAGAGCAATTATATGTCAGAAAATTAAACTGGGGGCGCATACCTCAAAACCCAGCTCATAATCACATGCTGTCCATGGGATAGCGATAATATCTGACCCAAGTTCATGCCCCTCCTGATCCTAACGGTGAGGGGTTAGTGAACAGGGGCAGTGCTCCCAGGGTATGACCCTTCACGCTGACACTAAGCTGACCGGCCACGCTTTATGTATATGTCTCGCCCTACAGTAAGGGTCAGATTTTCAGAAAATGTACAATTCACCTTCACCAATCGTCTCAAATAGCCCAAATTTAAGACAAAAATGAGCTTCAAAATGCAGTTTAACATAACAGAACTGATGCTTTAAATCAATGCGATACCAAATATACTCAGATATACTCTGTAATTTATCATTTTTTAGCAGAATTTAGCAGAAATTACTAAATATGTAGAGCTGCCAATTGTACATTTTCTGACAAATCTGACCCGTATATGTCTCGCCCCACAGTCTGCCAAAATACCTTTGATTGGCCGAGGACTGATCACAAAGTCGGTGCCATTCTATTCCACTCCCCTGGAACCGGACACTGGCGTCTGGGAGAACCTGAATAGATATTATATCATTAGATGACACTAGATTGCAGCACAAGTATTGACCCTGACAAACGCTTGCTAATCTCCACAAATGTCAAGCCTATCTTGGGAAGTAGATTGAGAGCTGTAATAGAGGTGATGCCCCCTGAAATTACTCGCGTCCAATACCTGAATATATTTATATCTTGCTGTCTGACGTATAGGTAGGTCAGATTTTCAGAAAATGTACAATTCAACTTCGCCAATCTTCTCAAATAACCCAAATTTCATACGAAAATACAGTTCAAAATACAGTTCAACCTAACCAAACAGATTGCTAGAATCAATGCAATGCTGAATATACTCGAATTTACCTAGTATTGGCCAAATTGCAGTCTAATTTAGCAGAATTTACTAAATGTGTATAGCTGCCAATTGTACATTTTCTGAAAATCTGACCGACGTACGAACTGGGGGCGCCCCCGAATTGGTCACACATTGGTGTAGTAACAACGCTTGGAGTGAAAGGTGAACCATAATGGAACAAAGAAAATACAGTATCCATTTTGAAAAAAAAATGAATATTTGGCGATTTGACCGATATGTTCCTTTTATTTCTTTAATCATAGATGATGATGTACTAGACCAATACACCAACATGCGGACATTGGTGTTCGAGTGATTATTTACTTATAAAAGATATCTTACATTGGGCATACAGTCTAGGCCCAAACCGTCAGATCAGATAAGAATGGCGTGTAAGTGATTGGACGCCTACTGCGCTAATCGGTTTCCCGGCCTAGTACTAGGTGTGCTAATGGGATTATAATGACATTTTGCGTTCTCACTGGAATTATAATGACTCTTTGCGGTTTGAGGCGAGAGGCTTTCCCTTTAGTTGGTGGGCTTAGCGACTTTATACTTCAAGTCATGATGCAAAGGTCCCCTTTGGTATGGTAGCACCTTAGGGCAATAGAAAAAGATTTATCCTAAGACACACGTGATATCACCCCCCGTTTTCGAAAAAATGACGTTTTTACAAAATGGCCGCCAAAAATTCAACCAACATCCTAACTTCACTTCTATTTGACATAGAAAGACAAGATTACTGTCAAAACATAGGTTTTCAGGGTCAAAGAATGTGATAGAAAGGGTTTAAAGTCTCAAAGAATGATAGTTCTCATTTTAAAAAGAATATTAGAGGTAAAATCTGAAAAAAAATCAAATAAAACTCACCAAAAAATGTTTTACTAATTTATTAAGCAAACTCCTTCCTTGTAGGGTAAACACACTCTTTAGTGATTATAACTGACTGCAAAACATATTTACAGCTGAAAAAAGTGGTTGAAAAGATCGTGTTTAGCTGAATGATGCACAACGGCAAGAGCATGATCCCAGGCATCCACATAGAGATTAGCAGGGCTGTTTCTGCTTGCAGAATTTACATGGAGGTCTACAATCTGTCTTACAGTGGCAAAGAGCTAGTTCAGGCAAATCCTGAGAAAATGTGTTGCATTATGATAGAACAACATAAGGGAATGGTGAGAAAAGTCTGCCTTCGAAACACAAGTGATAGCAAGTATGTTGAAATCTTTTTCAAGCACCCATGAGACAAACATGTTCATATACCACCTCAGAATTGTGATTCTACATTTACTACACAACTGCTACCAAAGTAAAGGAATAATGATAAAAAAGATGAAAGATTTTCTTGCAAATAAACAGTAATGTATGCCTACTGTCAGCAGGCAGGTCAGAAACTCTGTAAATTCGCTGTAACTTTTGGCCATGTTTGACTAGCTAAATTGAAAGGAATTAATCTTAACAGAACTAAAAACTGTACATGACTCATAGATTCAATTCCACTAACAGAATCTAAAGTTATTTCATAAATTAAGTCAGAAGAAGCTGAATAATGACTGAAAATGATCAGGAATATTTTGATGAAATAAACCAGAAGTAAATGACTGTCAGATTCCATTTTTAAATCTCCTACATAAGAATGCATGGCAACTGCTACATTGCTGCCCACACAAAGGGGAATACATATTTCATCATGTGGAAAAAAGAGCTCTTGGAGGTGAATCTGTTGAATCATGTTGCCAATACCATAGAGAAGATGAGACAATAGCTGGGTTCCTGACAAGCATGTTGCCCCATATGTGTCCTCTTTGAAGAGAAATGCACCACAAGTTGTTTCAAGTACATATCGTAAAATAATCACCAAATAGAATTATATTCTATGCATTTAGCCCAAGCTATTATACCTGATATGCTGTTCATGAGATTTGTAGTTGCTGTGTATCAGAACTTGGTGGCATTAAAGCTGCCTTGCCAGGAATTAAGATCGAGTGGTTCTTCTGGAATTACATTCATATTAGTTCCCAAACTCAATATTATCAATCTCTTATTCAATGAAAAGTAAAATAAATGTCTAAATTCTGTGATTTTACGATCGGTGACACACAGGAATGATCGTTAATGCATATGGTCATAGTACTGTAGATGCAGTGAATCGACACATGGTGGCACCTCTGTCCCAGGCCCAGCAACATGTTTCTCTCTGTCTGCCCTCAGAAATTCCCTCGTTCTGGAACAAGGCTATTTAGGTCGCACTGGTGATCACCAGTATAGTAGGATGAGTATTTCTTCTCAAATATTAAACTCCAACATTAACAAAGAAACCCAAATGATTGGGATAAGGTGGGGCAGTGTATTAGTTAGCTTAACAAGTGAAAACTGAGATTTGTATAGAAAATAGCTGGGAAGGCAGCTTTAAGTCAAAATCTTTGCCTTTAAGAAAAAACATTGTGACAACCTTCATCTACACTCTCGATATTGTCATCAGATACACTATAGCTTCATTACAAATTTCTGAAACACTGGTGAATGGGTCTCAATCATCTCAGTAGTAGGTACAACAATGTAAGCTCCAGCAGCAACTGCCATGTGGAGCATGCAGCCTCCTTGCCTTTACCAAGGCAAGGAGGCTCTGAGAACATGAGAGTATTGCCATGCTTTAGATGGTCCAGGAGTTGATCCAATTTCATGTGGAGGAATGTACCTGACAAGGTAAAAAAATAACTTATTCATCAGCCTTATCAAATATAAAGAGGAGAGAACCTAAACTAGCTCAAACATAGTTGTCTACCTGAAATTGCAACAAACCTCAAATGCAATCTTGAGTGCAACTACCTTCTCTCCAAGTGCCACAAAAGCAAATATGCCTAGCCCAACATCACTTTTGTTGCTTCAAACAACAATCTGACAATGACCAGCTACAGTGGCTGCAGCAATGTATAGAAACACCCTGGTGTCTGCTTTCTCATGGTGCAAGAAGCCATTGCATCAACATAAAAACCGACTGGAGAGCTTATACATTTCCCAAGTACAGTGGTGAAACAAGATAGACATTGAAATAGTGGAATAACAATCCTTTATAATCCATTCACTACAACATCCATCAGAACAATATTATTCCAGATATTTCATTTGATACATTCTACCTGAAGTTGCAAAAGCTTCAACCTTTTGGCCAGCTACACAAAGAATTCCTGATTTTTGAGGTCCACCTGCATGAAAGCTGTCCAGTTGCTAGGCACATTTGCTGAAAGAGTAACCCTCCTGAGATTGTGATTAAGTTTGTCTTAGTGTAGATGTCCCAAACAACATCCAATCTATTGTTTCTTCAAAATCATGAAGAATATGTTGAGTGAAGACCTTTTGGGCATAATGTCCAATAGTAGGAACACTAGTAGGACGTAGAATTTGGACAAGCACAGCCCTTTCTAAAAGGTGAGTTCCATGGCCATGCTACTGCTCTCGCTACTCCCCCATTTCTATGACAGTCTCTTGCTGCCAAATATCTGAGGCGGAGGTAGAGATGGGAGGGGGAGCAATTGGCCTGCGAAGATTGACAGGTGGTAAAAAGCTCAAAGTACCTCATCCAAAGAATGAGTTATTCAAAAAATCATATGTCTTTACTATACCAACATTGTGGAACCAACTCCCAGATAAGGTCCAACTTACCAATAGAAGGAAAGAGTTTAGGAGTTACTTACACAATACATATATAAATGAGTTTGATCAATTCCTAAGTCTGTGAAATCCTGATATTGTTTTTTCTTTTACATGACGCTTGGTAAAGACATCAAGAGTCAACAAAAGATTGTTATGTGGGAGGGTAGGGAAATAAAGGACTGTATTCCTCTGTCGAAGATCGATATACTGATAGGGGGAGGGGGGATCTAACCATTATTAGAATTTGAATGTGATTGTAAAATATACTGTATTAGTTGTGCTGCTATGTGGACTTGCAATGGTTGAATGTGAGATATTGACTAGTATAAGCTGGTATCAAAAATGCAACCTTGTTTTATAAAACATGTGCTGATTAATGATTGCTGATTCTTTGAATCACATGTTCAATAATAATATTTGCTAATATAATAATATTATAATGTATAGTTAATCTGATTTTATCACAAAGACCGATTCACATGATAGAAATAGAAATATCTGGTTGGTAATGGGAAAAGCTGTCTTAGTAATGTACTTGATATGCTTAGTATCTGCTCAAAAAGAGAAAAAGTCTGTATTATTACATATATTGTACAGATTACCACTATAGGATGCAACAAGCAGTTAGTAATAATCAATGAAGAGTGCATTTGCCCTACAAGGCAAGAGTTTGTTTGATAAACTGGTAGAAAAACCTTTTTTATTTTATTTATTTATTTTTTTCTGATTTTTTCTCAAATATTCTTTATAAGAGGATAATTATTGTCCTTTCAGACTTTAAACCCTTTCTATCAGATTCCCTGACCCTGAAAACCTATGTTTAGACACCAACTTTGTCTTTCTATGTCAAATAGAAGTGAAGTTAGGATGTTGGTTGAATTTTTGGTGGCCATTTTGTAAAAACGTCATTTTTTCGAAAACGGGGGGTGATATCACGTGTGTCTTAGGATAAATCTTTTTTTATTGCCCTAAGGTGCTACCATACCAAAGGGGACCTTTGCATCATGACTTGAAGTAAATGGCCTGTTTGGAGCGCTAAGCCCACCAACTACTTCGTTTTAAGGGACTCTCTCATCTTTGGGCCTAGACTGCATAGCCATTTACTTTCAATGATGTGGGAGAGTTAAGAAAGTCTGTTTTGAGTACAAATGCTTATTGCAGTGCTTACAGTTACAGCAGAATATCGATATCAGGGTAGCGGCTGGAAGAAATGTGTTGTCTCATACGACACATAAGCATGTCGACCCATTTGTCATTTCCTCTGTAACTTATCAAAAGGCAAATAAAAGACTTTCTATTCTATTATATTATATTCTATTCTATATCAATTTCATGAAATATGAATCATTATCATGATGTATAATACACATGTCCTTTTATTCTCATGATTTTACAAGCAGATGACCGTTCATCATAGACCAATGGTTGTCATACATAATACAATATATATATATAAGTGTTTTTATTTCCAAATTGCATTACAATTACATAGAAAAAGATCATGTCACTTTCTTTGCGAACATAGTTCTTCCAAGAGCGCCTTGAATCGGTGTTAAGTTTTTAATATCCTTAAGACATCTATTAATAGAAGCTTAGTTTGTGATCTTTTTACATCTAGATCTGATCTTTTGTTTCTTCAGAAAACTGCACTTATTCACTAACAAACTAAATCATGGTGTACTCCATGTTCTTAAACTCTTATTAAATATTTACAATGTTCGTTGAAACTTTCCTCTTTTCTTATTCGTCACTTTTGTTTTCAGCAAATAAAGAGTTACATGTATATAACAATACACTATTATTCCATATAATATATGATGAATGATTTCTTGTAGAAAACGAAACAAGTAATATCAAACCATGCTCTCTACCTATACTTGCAGATATCTCACCGATGGGAGAAAGGGCATTTCACGCGGAGAGAAAAAATCCCACCAGTTTATTGTTAAAACCACCCTTGGTCCTGCTGCATGGGCATTTCTCTCTATGGGTCAGATTTTTAGAAAATGTACAATTGGCAGCTGTACACATTTAGTTAATTCTGCGAAATTAGGCTGCAATTTGGCTAATACTAGGCAAATTCCAGTATATTTGGCATTGCATTGATTCAAGCAATCTGTTTGGTTAGGTTGAACTGTATTTTGAACTTTATTTTCGTCTGAAATTAGGGTTATTTGAGAGGATTGGTGAAGGTGAATTGTACATTTTCTGAAAATCTAACCCATATATGTTTTGTCACGGCCTCGCCAAGAGGGAATTAGGGTGAAATCAAGCCTGGCACAATACAGTCGCCAATGGTCATGCCACATTAGCGACAAGAAGATCCATAACATGCAATCATTCCACATTTCAAAGACATCAAAGGAAGGTTGCAGCTGAAAGATGAGTTAGTAAGACGTTTGTAAAGTGAAAGCTGAGAGATCTATCGTGCGCTTGGGGGACATATCACCCTGGACAAGGTCCACCTTTCTTGTCCGAATAATTATAGGTCACTGTGGGTGCTTGATCCTATGTCAATCCCCTCACGGCGAAGAATCACACAATTTAAAAGCGCTGGCTTATATCAACAAGCAGGTCATTACAACCCTAAAATCCATGAGAACTTGAAAATATACCTGCATTCGTTCACTTATACTATATTATAGCACATATTGAAATATCTAAATTTTGTAAATATATTTAAATGCGCAGTTTTTAAGAAATTGATATTTTTAGTGTTTGGTTGTGGTATATCACGATTTTCTGTTGTATTTGTATGTGTTTATTTTGGATCTTCATCTGATGGTGTTGTAGTGGTTCAGCTGCAGTACCTCCCCACCCTGTAGTAGTGAAAGGGTGTTGTTCACAATAGAAGATCCACCTGACCGGTAGATGAACTGGGGACCTGTCAAGTAGAAGTTTTTATGTCACTCTTACCCCACACGGAGGTTTAGAGAAAGGATTCAGACGTTTCCAAAAATAAAACCAAATATGTATAGACACTGATGGGAAAGTAGTGGGGGTCTTCTTCATTTTTATGTCGCCAATTACGAACCGTTACTATTCGTTCTACTTTGAAAAATTAAACCCTGCCCACAAACAGCCGATTTGCCTCCCGATTGCCCCCCGATTTGGGTCTTCCGATGAATCCTAGGATTTCATTTCCAATCATAGTTCATGTTATTTCAAAAACATAAACCAGGATTTGAAATGAGATCATAGGATTCATCAGGAGACCCAAGTCGGGGGGCAATCGGGAGGCAAATCGGCTGTGTGTGGGCAGGGTTTAAGGGTAAACTTATTATCGGATTAAGAATTATTAGGAATCAGTAGCTCGAATGCCTATGTATGGGGCCCATTATATTATATTGAAACCAATATTTCGTTTTTAAACTTTTACAAATCCATGTCAAATATCGTCCACGTAATTTAGATTTGGATTCCCGTTTATCTTTTTCTTAACACATGTGGAGTAACACTTTAACAACCTTTAACAAGTGTGATGACATATGTGATGTGTTTCCGGAAAATGAGTCATAAGTCGCAAAATTGATATTTTTCAAAGTGTTTTATTCACAAGATCACATTAATGGAATGATCTAATTTTCAGAGAGTTTATCACTTAGACTCATATCAATCGATGTGTCAAATTTCAGGAGAATCTATGTAATATATTCATTCGTTTCAAAGGTCCTCATATGGACTACATTTAGTTATTTGCTGTTTATTGCCCACCAGAAATATTGGAAACTTTATTTTTCAAAAACGAAAATATCACACTTAAAATCTAGTAATACTCATAAGATTATTAGACTATTTACTATCATTGGAATCACCTTGATCTCATCTTTTCAAATCTAATGGTATCTCAAAATCTATTTTTAGCGACTTATGACTCATTTTCCTGAAACACATCACATATTTGTTCGATCTGGTTAAACACGGAGAGTTTACTTAGTTGTGTAATAGGGGATTTGCATGTCTCACTGCGCATGTCTACGGCAGTGCATTCTGGGATGGATTCTGTTGAAATCTGACATTGAATATTTGGCAACATTTTTATCGAAAATTGCAAGAATATTTTTACCAATATCAGAGCTTGTATAAATGATCTATGAACACCAAATGCATGATGGGAAAGATGGGGACTTGTGTCATTGAAACATGCATAACACATGGATATTGCCATTAGAGCATTGATAGATATCCCATATTGAACATGGCATGTTTTCTATAGATTTTAGACTGTACCATTAGTCCCATAATTCCGTGCGAATCCAGAAGAAGTTTAGCCGCCAGAATCGTTGAGAACATTTGTTTCCTGTGATGAATTAGTTGCTTAGAGTTAACCTTTTAAATTGTTGACTGACATCCATTGATCCCACCGCCCAACCTCCATCACCACCCGGGAGACACGCCGTGGCCACGGCCACTATACACGTTGTGTTGATGTTCATATAGAAGGCTTGTCAAGTGTTTTGGCTGGCTATGTCTGCCGCCGATCTCTGGCCCAGCCATAGAACGACGCAGACAATTAGATTATATATTTTGTTACCTTTTTTAATGTGATAATCCTAGATTCTTTACGTTTGTTTTGACGCCATTGACGAGCATGGGGCTTGCCTCGCCGGAAGTAAACCCAGAACAAGAGCATCGCGCATGCGCAGAGGAGACTACTCCCTATGGAAATCCTGGCGTATGTTTACGGGCGAAGGCAATGGTGGCCAGTTGAGAAGCTTGGGATGGGTCGTTCGTCGTAAATTTGTTGTTTTTTTGTACGGCATCGTATAGAAATTCCGACTGGCTTGTTCGGTATAGGTAGGTCTAAATAGAGTGAATCGGCGGGCGGTTGGTGACGAACCCTGGACAAATTTCTAGCTAAAGTGTTTTCTTTGCACCCCTTGTCATAGTTCCGTTCTTTGGGAGGTATGGAGGGCCGGGTGTGATTTTTTAGAAGAAGCTTCGCTTTTGCAGGCAAAAGGCGGATGTGGCCCGATTGGTCCAGAAAATGACCGCACAAGGATAGGAAATTATAGGGAACGTTTTGCATGGTTATTTTAGAAAGATGTTTGTTATCATCCCCCCCTCCTACCCCTACCCCCTTCTACCTATAGTGTCCCATACACACCACCGCCACTGGCGTTGTGTGTATGGGATTCTCTGTGCCTGTGCCTGTATGCCTGTGCCTGCGGGAGTGTGGGGTGGTTGCATCATGATAGCTATGAAAACATGGCGGGACTGAGTGACAACAGATAGAGGGTGCATGAATGTTTTCAAAATAGCATTGCTAGACCATGAATGCAGTATTTTTTCCAGACAAAAAGGTAGCTAACTAAGTCAAGTTTCTCTCAGACGAATTACAGGTCGCCACTTACAGGGAAAACGTTAAAAAGAAGGCCATAAGTATGGGTCGTGTCTATATGGGGAGTGGACGCTGATGGGTTGGGTGACGTCACAAATTGTTGATATAGGCTTATCCGCCCACAGAGGGCGGGTCGGTCACATCTCGTCAAGATTCAAAATGGCGGCTATGCAACTCCTCTATTGTGTCATTGTAGAGGGCGCTACGTTTCATCCATGACAATATATGTTGCTTCGATGAGATGATGGAAAATTGGTTCCCAGGGATATTTGAATCCAGAATCGCTAAGGAATATAGGTTGGGTAGTCGTGCTGTCAAATATGTTTCTTCTATGCACTCTAGGTCCAAACCCTCAGATCAGATGAGAATGGTATGTCAGCCTACTTCACTAATCGGTTTTCTGGGCTCAGACTCGGCGTTTTAATGGGAATATAATGACATTTTGCGGTCTTAATGGAATTATAATGGCACTCCACGGTTCGAGGCGAGAGGCTTTCCCTTCGTTTGAAGGGACTGTCTCATCTTTGAACCTAGACTGTATGGACTTGCTTTCATATTCCAGGCATACATTTTCACTAAGATGAAATGTAACTAACCCGGTGAAAATTAACTCATCTCTCTCAGTCATTGACAATGGAGGTAATGAAGGAATATTCACTCTTGAATAAAGGAATAATCTATATACTAGTGCCCCATCACTTCATACCGTTTGCCCTTCTTGGCTTTCCCCCCCCCCCCCCCCCCCCCGAATACTTGACCAACAAGCTGGCGTATGGGTCAGATCTTCAGAAAATGTACAATTCAGCTTCTCCAATCCTCTCAAATAACCCAAATTTCAGACGAGAATAAAGTTCAAAATACAATTCAACCTAACCAAACAGATTGCTAGAACCAATGCAATGCCAGATATACTCGAATTTATCTAGTATTGACCAAATTGCAGCCTGATTTAGCAGAATTTACTAAATGTATACAGTTGCTAATTGTACATTTTCCCCGAATACTTGACCAACGAGCTGGCATTTAATAGTGCAGTAGGGGGCATGTGGATGACCACTGGTGGGAGGGCTAAGGGGTACTACAGGATGACCATTGGGGGAGGGCTAAGGGGTACTACAGGATGACCATTGAGGCACCATAACGATGATGGATGGTATCGGTGACAATAGTTTGGAGTGGACAAATGTAGACGCAAGCTGTGAGATGGGAGAGGATAACACTAATTATTTCCCTCCAACACGTACTTACAGAATCTTCCTAATCACAAACCCATCAGACCATGGACAGCTTATTTGACTGATATTTCAATATCCCACAAGAAATGAGAGTTAGATGAGCATTATAATATAATTGTGTGAATTCATAGCAGTTGTGGCAAACATTTGATTGTTTTGCATCAACTGGTGAAACCAGGGAGTAGGGACAATTAAGTTCTAAATTAAGGGTTTATCAATCAGAATACAGGCAGATGAGTAGTGGAAGGATGCTGAGATTTATTTGGGTCAGATATTCAGAAAATGTACAATTCATCTTCGCCAATTTTCTCAAATAACCCAAATTTCAGACGAAAATAAAGTTCAAAATACAGTTCAACCTAGCAAAACAGATTGCTAGAATCAATGCAATGCCGAATATACTCGAATTTACCCAGTATTGGCCAGATTGCAGCCTAATTTAGCAGAATTTACTAAATGTGTACAGCTGCCAATTGTACGTTTCTCAAAATCTGACCCATTTCTTCATCAGGATCGACAGCAGGTCTTACTAGCTCTGATTATCGCTCAAGTGTCCATGCAGTTATATATGCCTATTATTCCCCAGATCTGTCATTTCTGCCTACTGTTTGTATTCTTTGTGGGCCTTTGGTATTGCTACTTCGTTTGTCTAGAAATAATATACGCTGATAAATCAAATAGGAACACATTATATTTATGTATAGAATTCAAAACGTAGAGATATATTTAAAATTGTAATTATGTAAAGGTTAATTTTGATTCTGAAGATTTTGTAAACTTTGCTTGACATGAAACCTATCACGAATGTGAAATTTGTCAATAAAATTTGTTAACATTTTTTTTTAAATGTGATAACGCAGATCAACAACTTAAAAAGCTCGGTCTTTCGAACTGTAACATGTGAATGTTCACATTAAAAACACATTAATGGAGGATATCATGTTTACTTTTATAGTTTATAATTATTGTAAATATATCCATAATGTCGATAGTGTAGACATCACACTTGAGTCAATTAAAAAAAAACTCTGTTTAATGCAGGCTTACCAAGCCTCCTGCTCACAAAATGCCATGGGTCCACATTTGTCAGGGTAGGGAAGACCCCCTCTTGAATCCCGTTTCCCGTTTTTTATAAGCTCCATTTCCCGAATCACGTAGGTTTTCAATTTGGAATCCCGTTTTTCTATTTGCAACCCCTACCTGAAAAAATTAAATCTGGATCTGAACCCCTTTCCCGAATCCCGTAGGCCCTTTTAAATCCCGAATCCCGACCTAAAATAGGCCCCAATCCCGGTTCCCGAAAAGGTATTCCCTACCCTGATTTGTGATCCGTTTTAGGAGAATGAGCCATAAGTCGCAAAATATGGATTTTGAGATATCATCATATTTGAAACGATGAGATCAAGCCGATTCCAATGATAGTAAACATTAAGGACATTTAATAGGTGTTTCTATATTTTAAATTTGATATTCTTTTTTTAAAAAAGACTTTGCAATATAATTACTAGTAAAGAAGCTAAATATACTCTATAAGATGACCTTAGTAATGCAAGATATATTTATTACAATGTCTTGAAAATTGGTACCTGTATTTATGCTACTAGCAGCTTCGAGAACCCCAAACATGAAAACATTCTAACAATTTTGCGACTTGTGACTCATTTTCCTTAAACACACCACATTTCTGCATTGAATGAAACATTCGTCAATCATTTTAATTTGAGCCATTCTATTATTGTTTTTATCCTATTTATTTGACCTTTCTAACTTCCTAAAAGTATAGACATTTTTATAGAAACAACAAGCCCCAGGCCTTTGGCAACACTAGACAAAAACACCCAAACAAGGAATGAATGTCGTAAACTATCGCGTTTCTATGGATTCAAAGAATGTATTCATTTCATTGTGGAAACCCTTGCGATAAGAGGATAAGAGGCGGATCATTCAGAAGTTCAATAATGGGATAATAAAGGGTGAGCATGGAGAGTTGCTGTATACGGGTCAGATTGTCAGAAAATGTACAATTGGCAGCTCTACATATGTGGTAATTTCTGCTAAATTCTGCTAAAAAAGTGATAAATTTTGGGTATATCTGAGTATATTTTGTATCACATTGACTTGCAGTATCAGTTCTGTTATGTTAAACTACATTTTGAAGCTCATTTCTGTCTTAAATGTGGGTTATTTGAGAGAATTGGTGAAGGCGAATTGTACATTTTCTAAAAATCTGACCCATACAACCTAACCTTCCCTGCCTACTGATTGTTATCTTGTAAATGCTAATTCTAGGCAATTTGTTCCGGAAACTACAACCCCATATTTTCCCCAATCATGAGTCTTACTGGTCGACAAAAGTTAAGAGCAGTTGAACTAATCATCCTTTGTGCCCGGGGGGAAAGGTAAGTTGTATTGATTGGGAAAAGTCAGACTAAAATCATGTTTAATTATGATGTTTTGTGTTAATTGCATCAATCAAAGTTTAAATGCAGTGAAACCCATCCTGCACGTAGCTTCATGCTATTGTGTGTCGCCAATCAGGGAAAATATATGGGCAGCCATTGTGGGTGCCTTCAGGCATGCATGTGGGTCAGATTCTCAGAAAATGTACAATTCGCCTTCACCCATCCTCTAAATAACCCACATTTAAAACAAAAATGAGCTTCAACATGCATTTTAACATAACAGAACTGATACTTTAAATCAATGGGATACCAAATATACCCAGATATACCCGGTATTCATCATTTTTCAGCCTAATTTAGGAGAATTTCCGAAATGTGTAGAGCTGCCAATTGTACATTTTCTGAAAATCTGACCCATGTCCGTGTTGTCTTCATCATCATCACCACTACAGACGCATTCTGATAGTCCCCCAGATCGCGGCTGACCGGTAGCCCTGTGTTTGTACCCCTCCATGCCTGAACCTATAGCCCCTGTGTGTGTGTCTCGCCACACACGCGTGTCTATACATGCACGCTTTGACATGAAAGAAGGACAAAATGCATGCTTTCAGGAAAAGTTTCCAGTTCTGGCCACATTCCAGAAAACAGCAGCTCTTTGCATTTTGGAGTAAGGCCCTTTCATACTAATATGAATGGAAGAATATTTCTGTAGGATTCTGAAAGGCTGCTGACCTTGAAAAGTACAGAAGTGTATTCTGGGGAAGAAGAACATTTTATTTTGGATACAAAGTACTAGTTGATTTTGATTTTGAAAATATTTTATTCAGGACATAGACATTTCCACACATCAGTACGAATATTTCCAGAATAGCCTGAATTACTGTTTTAAATTACATTACATCGAAGTTCAATTAAAGAAAAAGAGGGAATAATTAATACAAATTTATGAGTAGAGTATAATAGTAATTCCATTTTACTTGATATTATCACAAAAAATGATCTGATTCAATAGTATCAACTAAGTCGCGTTACTAATCTGTACAAGAGAATTCATATCAGATATATGTTTGCACGTATTATGTACATTTAAATATCCCACTCATTCCTTGCAAGGTGTCAGAGACATTTTCTAAAAACATGACATATTGTTGACACAATCTGTTTGTGTGGCACTGTATATATTGATCTGGGATGTAAATAAACCTTCTTAATATTAAGTCCATTTTGTCCATGCATTCGTTTTTTAAAAAATACTTGTGTTATCATTGTTTAATGATACTATCTTGCATGTGATCTCTTCGCCGGGGATACATCCACTATTAGTTATTTAAGCAGCCATAAAAGACTAAATGCCTTGTCACTTTTATTTTTTAAATCTATGCTTATAAAATATTATCTAACGAAGTTGTATGGTCGTCGCTTTTAAATTGGGAATCCTGGGTAGTTATCTTCTGGTTGTTAGAGAGGTTAGGAACAAATCCCAAATAGTGATGTTTGATTGGGATTTTATTTCACTAGCTTTCGGGCCTGTTTTGCCCTTCTTCAGGTGATGAAATATTAGTAAGGAGCTTTGCTTCGTGGTTCTCGAGATCTCCTAAAAGTCACCAGATTCCAAAGTCAACATTTTTTTTTCCCCGAGTGATTTGTTAGGAATATTCTTGGTGTCATCCCCCCCCCCACCCCCCAACCAATTTAAAAGGAGTACAATACATTTTATACGAGTTTATTGAGGGTTAACGCAGTTACTGTTGATTCATTTGACGATTGTATTGCATCCATACATCATCCATAATCATGTCCATAGCCCATAGGGACTCACCTTCTGACCACGAGTAAAATGACCTCCAATGTTCCTGCCGATCCCCGCCAGCCTCGCTCCCTCATGTATGTTAACCCCAATATAAAAGGTGATCACTTGGGTGGTTCCCAAACCCCAGCGGGGCTGAAGATGACACCAATGCACGGGCAGAGTGACCATGCTCCTTTGTCCTGCGTGCTTTCTTCATTCTGCTGAAAACACATAGCATAACTCTCAACAAGACAGCGCACCTGGAGGGGAGTTGATCCTGTGGCGGGGTGAATAAACTAAACAGTCGTTCGGTTTTGGGCTCAGATTTGAATAAAATGTACAATTGGCAGCTATAGCGTTTAGGAAATTCTGCAAAATTAAGCTGCAATTTGGTCAATACTAGGTAAATTTGAGTATGTTAGGCATTGTATTGATACTAGGAATGTGTTTGGTTAGGTTGAACTGTATTTTGAACTTTATTTTCGTCTGAAATTTGGAGTATTTGAGAGGATTGGTGAAGGTCAATTGTACATTTTCTGGCGATGTCACCCTTTTATGTTGGCGATTAATGACTATAGGAATCCCATGCGTTCGACTGGGCGATATTTACTGAAAGGGTTATGGGTACATTGAATGAAAATATGTATGGTTAGAATTGAATATCGAATACTTAATATATATGAATGTGGATTGTTATTTATTTAATATGGATATAAATTGAGGACATCACATCACATTGTCCACGACCGGGCAGTGAGTGTCGGGCAGAAGGTAGAGAAAATCTAGGCTTCAATTCTTTTTTCTTTTTTGTTCCGAATGTATCAATAAATTCTTAGGGGCTAAGTAATATAGGCTCCCACGAACAGTGCTGCACACTCGATCTGCTTGTTCTTTATTTGACTTGACTCAATGCCTTCTCAATGCTATTCATAGTGCTATTATAACTTCAATGTAATTTGAAATATTTTGCACATAAATGCATAGACAAGAAAATCGACCATGAATTAGGGCAAATTCATATATTATAAAAAATGTTATTTATACCATATATTATCAATCATAATTGTTAAAAATATAAGTAGTATAGTATAGTAGTACGCTAGAATTAAACGAAAAGAAAATATTTATACGCTTTTTTCTGGATATGAAATACACAGATTCTGCGATTCATCACCCAATCATGGGGCCCAGATGTCAAGACATGACAATGTGAATGCGAATACATGTCAGATTTTCAGAAAATGTACAATTGGCAGCTGTACACATTCAGTAAATTCTGCTAAATGAGGCTGCAATTTGGTCAATACTAGGTAAATTCAAGTATATTCGGCATTGCATTGATTCTAGCAATCTGTTTGGTTAGGTTGAACTGTATTTTGAACTTAATTTTCGTCTGAAATTTGGGTTATTTGAGAGGATTGGTGAATGTGAATTGTACGTTTTCTGAAAATGTGACCCATGTATACAGTTACCAGCGTATATAAGTGGCATGATGCATCACTATATATAATGCTACCAGGGTAAAAGTCTCCTTTTGCTTCTTCACAATGACACATGTCAGGGACAAATCTCACTACAAAGACGAGATTGTTTTGTTACATGAAAGTCTATCTCCGCTGCTAGAATTACTTGCATAATTTCAAGGGTCGCCGGGTCAATGTGAAATGGTTGTAAATTGGTGGAGATGAAATGACATGTCAATGGAGGGAGGGTTTGGCACACGACTACTCTATCTCCCCCTCTTTTGTACACGTGTCTCAGGAGGATCCGTTTCACTGAATTCATACCTCCCGTCTCAACAATACCAGACTATCAGTAATAGGTCAGATTTTCAGAAAATGTACAATTGGCAGATCAACATATTTTGTAAGTTCTGCTAAATTGAACTGAAGAATCATCAACACTAGGTATATATTGGTATATTTGGTATTGCCTTGATTCAAACAGTCTGTTTGGTTAGGTTGAACAGTATTTTGAACCTGATTTTTGTCTGAAATTTGGGTTATTTGAGAGAATTGGTGAAGTTGAATTGTACATTTTCTGAAAATCTGACCCTGATAGGTCTGGCAGGACTTATGGAAATATCGGATTAGCGTTTCTAGGATTATATTTATGCCCTTTAGACAGATTCCTTTCTTTGTTCGGGGAATGATATAGGGTGATTATTTGGTAAACCCTATAGACAAAATATGCATGATAAATTTGCCATAATATGTTCTGGTGTAGTCTTTGGTTATGTACACATTTAAAAACTAGGAGCCATCTTGATTTCGCGAGGGTATGTATGTGGCAGTGTGGGTATTTAATTATTATCCCCTTCCATATTTATTCACTGGTTTGCCAACGGGTATTTTGAAGAGGGGTTAGAAGGGCTTGGCAGGAGCTAGAAGGGCTTTACAGAAGGGCTTGGGTCCTGCGAGAAGGATGAGCCCCCCACGGGTGAGCGAACCCGGTACATTGTTCCCGGGGAAGGCCCCGCGCAACAATCAACCATTATTGCCTCGTATTGAAAGTGTGCGCCGACCTGGAAACTGAGGCGCCCCCTATGAGTAAGGATGAACACACACATTACCCGGATGACACTCTCTTTACCGTTGTTAAGTAAACAACAGGTCTCTTCCACTATTAAGGCTTCATCTTAAATACTCAGCGGAAACGCCCTTTGCGTACCAAGTGCTATATT
Organism: Sthenelais limicola; assembly: GCA_942159475.1. Classification (NCBI taxonomy): domain Eukaryota; kingdom Metazoa; phylum Annelida; class Polychaeta; order Phyllodocida; family Sigalionidae; genus Sthenelais; species Sthenelais limicola. The sequence continues at coordinate 119,662,721 of OW804097.1, forward strand.
TCTTAATCGAGGTGTTCTAGTGTGAATCTCCCATTTAGGTCAGATTTTCAGAAAATGTACAATTGGCAGATCAACATATTTTGTGAATTCTGCTAAATTGAACTGAAGAATCATCAACACTAGGTATATATTGGTATATTTGGTATTGCCTTGATTCAAACAGTCTGTTTGGTTAGGTTGAACAGTATTTTGAACCTGATTTTTGTCTGAAATTTGGGTTATTTGAGAGAATTGGTGAAGTTGAATTGTACATTTTCTGAAAATCTGACCCATTTAGATTCATCTGGCAGGTATTAGCTGGGAACGTGAAGACTATAGGACATTTTTAATGTTTTCATATGCCATTTTTCCCAGGCACTTTTGTTTCGAGACAATACCAAAACATGGACACACTTTAATATTATCTCACAAAAAATGATGCATGATTCTTCAAAGCAATCTTGAAATCCTACAATCCAGTCTAGGCCCAAACTTGAGAGAGTCCCTTCAAATGAAGGGAAAGCCTCTCGCCTCAAACCGCAAAGAGTCATTATGATACCATTAAGACCGCACAATGTTATCATATTCCCATTAAAACGCCGAGTTCTAGGACAAGAAACCGATCAGCGAGGTAGGCTGACATGTCATTCTTATCTGATTTAAGGGTTTTGGACCTAGAGTGACTAGGGCATTTTAATGTTTTCATATGCCATTTTCCCAGGCACTTTTGTTTTGAGACAATCCTCCCAAAACACGCTTTAATATCATCTCACACTAAACGTTTTTAACAAATGTTTTTATTTTTGTCATGCTATCACTGCCTAGGTTTAAAACCTGCAGTACTATTGTTTGCTTTGATATTATATGTATGCCCGCAAATCGAAATTTGAAGGCCATTCTTATCATGTTTGTGAAATATTGTCTTTAATTGATTAATTATATTCCTTCAAGTGGTGTATCATTTATATTATTCAGATTATCTCTTCGTATAAATGTTAACTTCTGCATTGTCATCTCGCGGAGTGTGTTCTAAAGTATTGTAACAGTTTTTTGTAACATCAGGCAATTCTGAGAATAGCATCAGTGATGTAATGTCCTTAGTCCTGAATAAAAATATTTTTCAAATCAAATCAATCACAAAAAATGATGCATGATTCTTCAAAGCAAACTTGAAATCCTACAATCACTTTCATAAGCAAATAAAGTGTTTTCGCATCTAAATCTGCGAACTTTTAATAAGACATTTAGCTGAAAGCTTATAATTAAGGCACTCCTATTAACTACCTCAGTTTACCACCCCATTCCCTTGAGCATACTTGACTTGACAACTTACATAATGCCAATTGTGGCATGCAAAGTATTACTAAAATAGTTCAGTATGATTTGTAACGTTACGAAGGCGAATCATCTCATGCCCTAAGTAAATGTTATAATAGTCCTAGTGTCAATTATGTACATCAAGTACCGTGTGGTACATTATAGCATTCGCCATACAGTTACTTGCAAAATTAGTTGGGTCAGATTTTCAGAAAATGTACAATTGGCAGCTCTACACATTTAGTGAATTCTGCTAAACTAGACTGAATAATGGTAAATACTGGGTATATCTGACTATATTTGGTATTACATTGATTTAAAGTTTCTGTTTTGCTAGGTTAAACTACTTTTTGAAGCTCATTTCTGTTTTAAATGTGGGTTATTGGAGAGGATTGGAGTAGGTGAATTGTACATTTTCTGAAAATCTGACCAAGTTCATGGCAGAATCCTTTATGACATAATTGTAACAGGGAAGGGATAATCAAATTAAAGGGTTCCATTCACCGGAAAACTTCCCAACAAGACTTTCCCTTCGATTCTTTTTAATTTGGATGAGTTTATGAAATAAAAATTAAATAAACTTCCAATGTTTCTTAGGGACAACACAGAAATGTAAATGTTGATTTCTGATGGAAACGCAAAAATTAATGGGTTTTGAACAAGATTGGGGATATATAGTAGTCCGGCAGTGGAAAGGCAAATTTTGGCCTAACCAGGAAATCCCGGATAAAGTTTTTTTCTCTCTTGATTTATCATCTATGGGGTCCCTATATCACATTCCTGTGTGATGTGAAGTTCCTGACCTTGAGCAATTCGAGATATTCAAGATGGCTGCCACCGAACATGTCAAATCTGTAAACTGGCATATCTCTGCTTCCAATGGGGCTAGGAATATGTTCTAGGTGTCTAAATGCATGTTTGATTAGCATACAAATGTAATACAATCAATAAAAAAATCATTGACCAAACAATTTCCCATGAAAATTGCATTATGGGGTAAAATAATTCAATTTGACCCATACAAACCCAGCAAATCTAGGCATATCTCTGCTTCTAATGGGGCTAGTTATACATTCTAGATGTCTAAATGTATGTTTTGTTAGCCTACAAATGCAATACAGTCATTAAATAAATCATTTGCCCAACAGTTTCCAATGAAAATTGCTTTTTTTGTGTAAAATAATTCAATTTGACCGTAACTTAAAAAACATGTCAACTCTGTAAACAGACATAATGATATATAGATCGCTACTTCTAATGGGGTTAGGAATACATTCTAAATGTCATTTGCCTGCAAATACATTACATCTGCATACATTTAATCATTGGCCTAATGTTTGTCAATGAATGTTTCTTTATGGTGTAAAAGAATTCATTATATATGCTTTATTGTTTGTCAGATTTAGTCTATGAAAAGACCATAACCATATTCTTTGTTTATCATTCCATTGTCTTGCACTTCAAATGTGAAATAAATATTCCAAAGCTTCTTAACAGCAGGGTGTCATGAGCTATACATAGTATTCACTGATGTCAGGGCGCTGGCCTAGGCTAGCTATGTTCTGTATCACCCCTTGTAAATATTAGCTGGACATATGTGCTCCAAGGTTGCCATTTTCACCTCCAAAAGTTTTAGCAAATGTAATATAAAGTATGCTGATGTAGTCAGGTGTTAGCAAAATAGTCAAAATGGGAAAAGCCTTTCAATCTGCTGACTTCCACTCTCTAAGCAGACACACAATACGGCTGCCAATGGGGATAGCCACTAACTCAGTGAGATCATGTAAATACTATGTATTACTTCCTATAAAACTCATTTTGGGAACTCAAGCCTAATAGGTTGCCTAAACTTTCCTGAATGAATGGAGGGCAAATCATTCATCTATGTGCAGGCCTGTTCCAAGGAATATTGACAGACCAGGCCCTTGAACCAACCCTTATGATCTTTGGTAATTGCCAGCAAGTTATTATAGGTTGTTTCCCAGCATGCTTAGACTCAAAAACCTAGACTTAACAGTTTTCAATCTTGGAGCAGAATTGTTAAAAGCATAGACACAATGTGGGCCAAGGAAAAAGTGACCTCATTGGAGTATACAGAGGAAGTGTCAAAGATGAGAAAACAGATTTTGTTGACAATTCCTACCCATTTCTACCACTCTACCCTGACAGACTTGTGAACATTGTATCAGGAATTTCTATCAGTTCCACAAAGTACTTGTTGACTGTGCCTTAGATATTGGGAAGAAGTGTAAATGTCCTTGGAGTTTACCCTGCTAAACAGATCAAATTTAATGAGACATTACCAGAAGCAGCATAATTCATTTCAATAAACCTGGGCTGAGGGTTTTCATAAGGCAATGTTGCTGTTTACAAACTGTTGTCCTGTGAACTTGCTTCAGATATTTGGCAATATTTGAAAGCAATGGCCTCATGTTTGAGGTCAAATCATTGATAGATTTCATTACTGATTAATTTGAAAAACCAAATGTAATGCAGGAATATAGCATTCTATACAATATTTATTCAGTAGTGTGTTTTACTTTGGAATGTGTGATGGTCAGTAAATGAGTAATGCAGGACATCACCAGGCAACCTGTCATTCAACATTAAATGCAGACTTCTTGACTCTTAAATGGATATAAATTTCTGTTTTCCTGATGCAGGCTGTAGATAACCTGGTCTACCAAAAAACCAATAGCATAACCTGTTGTGATGTCTACAAGTCCATCTGGGTAGAGATTCTTGCCTATTGGATAGCTTGTCGCAATAATAATCTTAGCTGATGCATCCTCCTTATGTTCAATCAACAATATAATGCCACTTTTCCCTTGACCCTCATTGTGACAAAGGTTTTGAAAACTCTGCTCAAGGTGTGAGTAAGTTTTGCAAGTCTGAGGGTGATGGGTGATGGGTGACTTTACTTCTAAGATACCTGATTAGTCTTTACCAAACCTCAAAAGGGTTGACTCAACTGCCATCAAACATGCCCATGCACGGTATACTTTCCATTCATTCAGAAGTTGAACATGCTTTCCATTGGATGCATGTAATAGAGAGCATAATGAGGTTAGTGATAATACTATGATAACCCTATTACAAGGACCATACAAATGATATCAGGTATGGTATGATAAAAGAAGAAATTCATTTATAGTCTGGTCATAGACAAGTAACACTGCAAAATAATGAATTCTTCTACACAATAATGAAATCTTCATTGACAAATATTGGGCCAATGATTAAATTATTCAAATGTAATGTATTGCAGGCAAATGACATTTAGAATGTATTCCTAACCCTGTTAGAAGCTGGGATCTATATATAATGTGAAAACAGACATATATTATATGTCCGTTTTCACAATTTCATATTTCTGTTTTGACGTGTAATTTGACTTATGGTCAAATTGAATTATTTTACACAAAAAAAGCAATTTTCATTGGGAATTATTGGGCCAATGATTTATTTAATGACTGTATTGCATTTGTAGGCTAATAAAACATATATTTAGACATCTAGAATGTATAACTAGTCCCATTAGAAGCAGAGATATGCCTAGATTTGCTGGGTTAGTATGGGTCAAATTGAATTATTTTACACTATAATGCAATTTTCATTGGAAACTGTTGTGCCAATGATTTATTTAATGACTGTATTGCATTTGTGGGCTAATGAAACATACATTTAGACACCTAGAATGTATTCCTAGCCCCATTTAGAAGCAGAGATAAGCCTGTTTACAGATTTGCTGGATCGGTTGCCGCCAAATTAAATTATTTTACCCCATAATGCAATTTTCATGGGAAATTGTTTGGTCAATGATTTTTTTAATGACTGTATTACATTTGTATGCTAATGAAACATGCATTTAGACACCTAGAACATATTTCTAGCCCCATTGGAAGCAGAGATATGCCAGTTTACAGATTTGACATGTTCGGTGGCAGCCATCTTGAATATCTCGAATTGCTCAAGGTCAGGAACTTCACATCACACAGGAATGTGATATAGGGACCCCATAGATGATAAATCAAGAGAGAAAAAAACTTTATCCGGGATTTCCGGGTTAAGCTCTCCCACTGCCGGACTATAGCTCTTTAATTTAGAATGTATAGTTTGACATAATTTTATTTTATAATGTGTAGTACATTAATAGGGATTTAAGAGCACAGGTAGGGTATGTCTAACTTACAACAGGAAATAATTTATATTATGCTCATGTGTCAAATGATAATTACTCTGGGCATCTATCTTTCTGTTAGGAAGATTCAGTGAAAGGAGAAGTACAGTTTACACTTTCCATACATTTGGGCCCAATTCCATTCCTATTATTCCATTACATACATAGGCTACTCAGATTATATCTGAAAAAACAATACATGATGAAAAAGGAAGAAAATTAAGATTGTAATTGTGAAATAGTATAATTTCATATTATATCCTGTACATTGTCGCTGATTTAAATATTAAATCAGTAATAATAGAATAATATATTCTTATCAAGCTTGTAAGACTTGTATGCATGTAGATTCCGGATAGTGGTTTTGATCTGCTATATGTTATCATCCAAGGTATAAATGTCTAATTTTATATAAGAGGGACTATTTAGTTGCTAAAAACAATGATGACTTTGCATGTAATATGTTGAATGTTTATAATTAGTTAAGATTGATTATATTGAAGTAATAACATTTATTGTATATGATGTGATTTTTCTGAAGAAGTATATTAGATCCATTATAAAGCAAAAAACATCTGAATAAGAACCCATATTAATAGAGGGATGAAAATGTAAATAAGAACGAATGGGCACTCTAGGAAGAACAATGTGTACACTGAAAGAGGAATGACCCTTTTCTATGTAATTGTATTGCAATTTGGAAATAAAAACACTTATATATTAATCTCTCTGGGTTTGTTGTCTCGATCTCAACCACTCTGTATCCATCTGACATTGCCTCTGAATATGTACCTGTTGCACAATAGCGACCAAAAGAATAATAATAAAAGGGTTCCATTTGAGGTATAAGTGTTTGTGCACAGTTCCATTTGTGATTATAACTATATTAAATCAGTCATAATACTGAGGAATGCATATTAATAATAAGAATCTCTCAGACGGAACTCTGAAGGCGAATCTACTAAATAAAGAAGTATAATACAACTTGCGCCCATGTTCACAAACAACATTTTGTTCCAATATGAGTCCCATTTATATTTCCTAATTATATTCGCAAAGTTATTCAATATTAAAACATGATTTTATCACATTCCTATTATTTCATTACAAAGCCTACTATTAAGCTTTCTGTCCCGTTGCCTCGATCTCAAGCACTCTGTATCCATCTCACTAGAGTATGCATTATAAAGTATAAGTTATAAAGTTAATAGTTAATTTAGGTCATTAATTATAATGTAGTTAGTCACTATTGTGTAATATGATATAACAGAATCTGTGACCAACAGCAGAATCTTAAATGGGTCCCAATTGAGGTATTAATATTAATACATGTAACACAAAGAAGTTGAAAGAGAAAGATGGTGGGACAGGGAACAAGGATAGATAAAGGTGTGGGGCTGACGGTCCCACTAGCAAATCCTGTGTATTTGCTAGTCTATAATATTAATTCTGTAAGAGAAAAGTGTAATTCTCCCTCCGCATCTTCTCTGAAACTGCTTGAGGGATTGCTGTGAATTTTGCAGTTGACATGCTTTAGCATAGTGGGAACCCGTTCCACCATGATTTATGAGCAATTTTCTAGAAAATAAGGGTTTAATAAGGGTTTCAAATTAAATATACACCAAGTTCTTTTACGCCCACCAGTGTGGCTCAAAGAGGTTCAACACTGCGCCAACGATCCTATAGCTACACTGTGTAGCTATAGGATCGTTGACTGCGCCATACAAAAGAATGTGTTAAATGTGCTGTCATCTAACGGGAAATAGTAACATTTCGCAACCGACAAAAACAAATGTGACGCCACCTAGCGGTTCACCCGTACAAGCGGTGTATTACTTAGGCTCTTATGAATGAACCAACTCTTCGATGGGTTTCTTTTCGTTTATGTACTTTGAATGACTCTTTTCTGTGACTGTCAACTCCAGAAATAAAGGATTTGCAAAAACAAAAAAAAAGAATGTGTTGTCATAGTAACAACCAGAGAGAGATAGGCTACAGAGCTTTCCTCAGTGCTTTAGGATAGTAGATAATGGGGAACGTCCTGCTCTTCTCTCTCCTCCTCCTTCTTCAGAATTCTTCAGAATAAAAACAAACAAGGCTGTCCTCCCTTTGTTCCTATTTTTCCCTTCATAATAATCCACTTTCTCTGTTTCTCATCTCTACCCACTTTCCCTGTCTATGTCTCCATCTCTCCTACCATCTTTTTCTCTCAAATTCCCTGTACATGTCTCTATTTCTGACATTCTGTCTCTCCCCTTCTCCTTGTCCTTCTTTTCCCTCTTCTCTTTTTCAACCACATGTACATATTCATTTCCCTTCTTTCTCCTCCATCATATTCTCTTTTTGTATTGTCTACTCCTCCTGCATCTCCAATATCAACTCTTTTGCCTCATGATTCTCCTCTGCCTGACCCTCAACCCCCACCGCAACCACAACCCGTCTTCCAATTGCACCTACTCCTCTTACACCACCTCTTCCTCTAATTCTGGAGAGATGGAGGTATATATGGGTCAGATTTTCAGAAAATGTACAATTGGCAGCTCTACACATTTAGTAAATTCTGCTAAATTAGGCTGCAATTTGGTCAATACTAGGTAAATTCGAGTATATTTGGCATTACATTGATTCTAGCAATCTGTATGGTTAGGTTGAACTGTATTTTGAACTTTATTTTCGTCTGAAATTTGGGTTATTTGAGAAGATTGGCGAAGGCGAATTGTACATTTTCTGAAAATCTGACCCATTGAGCCCCACCAACCCACTAGCAAATCCCGTGCACAGCACAGGTATTTGCTAGTTTAAGTTACTTCTCTTATTTCTAACTTTTATCTGGACTAGTTCAGTTCATACAGCTCGTCTTCAACTAGCGCCGGGGGGGGAGGTGAAATTGCAGTCGCATCGGGATTGGAACCCACTACATTCCCATGCCACTACGGAAGCCCATGATGTTCACTTAGATTAGTATCATGGAGTAGATTAATACCACTATCACTCAGATATAATGAAAAACTTAGAGCCAAGTGCCTCTTGAAGAAGAGATCGATCACTCCTCTTCTATACCAGGTGGCGCTACAGTTGCAAATTTGTTTCTTGATTTGTCCTAAAGAGGGCAGTACCGTCCGGACCAGCGTTGATGGGCGTCTGTCCGGTTGCCATGTCGCTAAATTGATATTTTTCAAAGTGTTTTATTTATAAGTTTTATTAGTAGGAATGTTCTGATTATTAGACGGTTTAGTACTTATAATCATATGAACCCATGTACGAAATTTCGGGACATTGTATTAAATATAACCTTGCGTTTTGAAGGCCTTGGTATGGAGTATATTTAATTACTTTTCTGGTAATTACCCAGCCAGAAACATTGCAAACTCTTTTTTTCAAAAATAAAAATATCAAACTTAAAATATAGAAATACATATGAGGTGTCCTAGTGTTTATTATCATTGGAATCAGCTATGGATGCATTTTTTTAAACAGATTTTATTTCGAAACAAATTTCACATAGGTGATACCTTTCAATGTTAGAAAATATTTCTGATGCAAAATTTGCATTATACAAACAAAGTAGTAGTCAACAATACTTTTAGAGTTATCAGGGCTCAGGCGATAACATCAAAAAAAGCCTACAAAGGTATTTGAATTGTACGTCTAGGAAAAAATAACCTCAAGAGGAGGTATTGATGAGAAACAAACAAGGTAGCAATTGAATAGAAAATAAGAAAATCCCAAAAAAATTAAAAAAGAGTTCACGAAAAATGGAACCTAATTACTTGTTTTAGCATTGTATGCGCCAAGAAGGCAGGATATGTTGAATAAAACACGTCAAAAAAAAACATCAAAAAAAGCCTATAAAAACAGCCTTTATGAATTGGGTATATATAAGCAGAATGAATGGATAAACGTATCGTGTCAAATTATGTAAAGATATGAGTGAAGAAGAAGCGATGTTTGTATTATTCATTAATTGAACTGTTTATGAGGATCTGTGGTGGTTTTCAGACAAAGAATATATGCTATGTAAACTTGTAATATGGTACTTAATACTAGAATTATTGTGTAGGCAACGCAACAAGTCATCGGCAGAGTTGACATGCGTATTTGATATGATTGTTTAAATGTAAATGGCCTAATTAAAAATAAACAAAGAAAGATTAATCTACGATTTATATCCAAAGACGAGAATAGACTTTACAGAGACTTACAAGGAGAACACGTTTATCATGCAGCTCTACACAACATAAAGAATAAATAGTTTATATTATATGATACGAGTCTACAACAACCTCCTCTCCCTTCAGTACTGCTACCATGTAATGAGGGTTGGAACCCTCACTTGGCGACGGTCTATTCAGCCTCGCTACGGTCTATGATGTCATAGACAGGTGCACACGTAACCAGGTGTGATGTCAGAGACACACCTGGATATTACATCCAATTTATTTTTCATAATAATAAATGATGTAGGCCCCATATTCCACAACTATATATAATTGATGAGACAAAAATAAAAATGGTCTTATTTATTCTTGGCGTTATTAGCTTGGTTACATTGCTAGGTATCAACAAAGTTGGGAGGGCTCCTCCACCATCACTGAAAAGAATAGTATATATTACATACATTTTTTTGAAGATTTTTCGCCGACTAAAATACAGAGATACAATATACAAGAATAGCAATTATCAATCCGCAAATATAAAACCACGATTTGGTTAATCTGGAGAGACCATAGTGGCCTTATCAAGTCCTCTATCATTGGAAATCCATCAAAACCCAGATGAATATCCAGGTACAAAAGCATAGGCCTTTACTTTGTGAAAACAATGAAAGGTTATTCCTGAACATTATATTACTATTACAATTAAGGCCTACCTACCTGTAAAACACCAAACACCGAACTTTCAGTCTAGGCCCAAAGTTGAGAGAGTCCCTTCAAACGAAGGGAAAGCCTCTCGCCTCAAACCGCAAAGTACCATTATAATTCCATCAAGACCGTAAAATGCCATTATATTCCAATTAAAACGCCGAGTCCTAGGCCAGGAAACCAATTAGTGAAGTAGGCTGACATACTATTCAAATCAGATCTGAGGGTTTGGACCTAGAGTGCTTTCAAATGTTGGTACCTCCCTAAGAAACTGGAAATTTCTTAACGTCCTTTTACTTTGACTGAGCTAGAGTTCAGCAATTTCTACTGGACTTCAAAATGTTGAAATGTAGGCGCACTAAATGCCACATGTTACAGCACAGTTTGTCTTTTTTTGATTTCATTGACAGCTTAAACAACCATTTTCGACTACTAATATTAAATGTAGGTCTAGCGTTGTATTACCCAGCCCCCTCCCCCCTCACACACATGCACACACACACCTTTCGATACACTTCATTGACATTGTTTTTTTATTTCACCTTCTGGCCATCATATCAATACAATCATGTCCCAATATAACATCGTGGAGCTAAAATCGATTTTCTAGAACTAATCCACTGCTACGTGATCAGATTCATGTATCGTGATTACAAATTAATGTTCTTTATTTCTCGGGGTCTGATTACTAATCGTCACTGTCCGAGTATGGGTCAGATTTCCAGAAAATGTACAATTGGCAGCTCTACACATTTAGGAAATTCTTCTAAATTGAGCTGAAAAATGATGAAAACTGGGTATTCTTTGAGACGGGAATCTGGGTATTTGCAGGTGGCGCTACGATCGGTGGCGAGCGCGCCTCAGCTACATTGGTGAATACGACAGCCTAGCTCCATAGACTTCAATGCTAAAATACCTGTTTTCAGCCCCTTTGAAACCATACATAGACAGATCTTACATGGATATATAAAGTATTGTCCATAGATTGCAGTCATTTGTTCCGTTTTGCCGATAAGTGTGTATTATTTAAGAAATCAAAGGGGAAAGTTAGAGATTTTAACATTGGTTCCTATGGTCGTCAAGGGCTGTTGTCCCCCACGGCCACGCCCACATACTAGTAGTGCGGCAATGTCACGTGACCAGATGAGCGGAGGCCGTCTCAAAGAATATTTGGGATCGTACTGATTTGTAGTATCAGTTCTGTTATGTTAAACTGCATTTTGAAGCTCATTTTTGTCTTAAATGTGGGTTATTTGAGAGGATTGTTGAAGGCGAATTGTACATTTTCTGAAAATCTGACCCGTATAATGTCAACGTACGGTACTTGGTACAACCTGGTCAACATGACTAACTTCTGTACAAGTATTTATTTTCGCGCAGATAAATTTTCGCGCACTAAGTGCTTTGGCACCTTATTGCGCGGATTTAAATTCGCGCAGCAAGGAAGTCTCCTAGATTGTTTATGCAATAATTATACCTTTCGCGCAGTACTTATTTTTGCGCTCAAAGGTGGGTGCGCTATTAAAAATAGCGAAAATAAATACTGCGCGAACATTAATACGTTTACAGTATCACGGAAATCAATGACTTAGAGTTTTGTGTGGGAGATATCAAAGGAACCAGAAGTATTGTTAGACAATGATTGATTTCAAATGATGTATGGAATGTTGTGGGTCAGATTTTCAGAAAATGTACAATTCGCCTTCACCAATCCTCTCAAATAACCCACATTTAAGACAAACATCAGCTTCAAAATGCAGTTTAACATAACAGAACTGATACTTTAAAACAACACAATAACAAATATACTCAGATATACCAGGTATTCTTCGTTTTTCAGCCAAATTGATAGAATTAACTAAATGTGTAGAACTACCAATTGTACATTTTCTGAAAATCTGACCCTTGCATTGATTCCCTTTTACTGATAACACAATCTCAACCTGGTGTAGAAACCAGAACGATCACAATTACCTTCAGACCTATTTGTCGGAAAGTTCTACACATATATGGGTCAGACTTTCAGAAAATGTACAATTGGCTGATGTACACATTTAGGAAATTCTGCTAAATTAGGCTGAAAAATGATGAATACCTGGTATATCTGAGTATATTTGGTATCGCGTTGTTTCAAAGTATTAGTTTTGTCAAGTTAAGTGAATTTTTTAAGCTCATTTTTTTCTTAAATGTGGGTTATTTTAGAGGATTGGTGAAGGCGAATTGTACATTTTCTAAAAATCTGACCCATATATTAGATTCTATTTCCGGCACTGGACGAAAAATCCGCTTTACACTTAGCGTATAACAGGTCATTTAAGCAGCTTGTAACACAATATAGCAAAGCACATGGATAGTAGCTGCTATTCGCTACACACACTATAAGCTAGTGAATAGCCACTCCTTCCCTAATCATTATCAAAACAACTGTCCATAAACCAATTACACTCATGTGGGTAGAAATGACGCCGATCAAGCTGACCCTTAAAGCCTCCCCCTCTCGACCCTCCCCCTCCCGCCCCGCCATAGGCTACTCTGTCATTTAAAAGGCAACCCCCACGTCTTCCCCCGTTTGAATATGTTCTGGTTTTAAATGTTTAGCATAGCGTGCAACATAACCCAGAGACCGAGGCCCAGGTCTCCACAGCATTTTCGTCGGTCTCTAAGTTTGATATTTTTCAGGGCCCGACTGTCTCCTATGAAATATCTAAGTGATAACATAAGGAATTTTGAATTTGCATTACTTTCTTGAATGAAATCAAAACATATTAATAGTTGGATATTTTTCCAATTAGCATTCAAGAGAGATTTGATTCTTCTTCGGAATTATGTGAAAATATTATCATTTTATTTTTCAAATGAATGAAATGACAATGAATATTTTTGTGACCACCACCATCCATGACGTAATGTATTAACGGATATATGTCTAGCAATTTTCATACCTAAGAAATGCAGTTTCAAGGTTTAGAAGAGAAGGATATGGGACTCCTATACGAAAAGATGATATCAAGGTGATTCCAATGATGGTTAAACATGATTAGGACATCTAAAAAGTGTTTCTATATTTTATATTCGATATAGTTATGTTTGAAAAAATGTTTGTCATATTTCTGGGTAGGAAATTACCAGTAAAGTAAATAAATAGGCCTATACTCCATGACCTTCGAATTGCATGGATATATCTAATACACCGTTATGATATTAAGTACATGTATTTGTACGACCTGAAGGACTAGACACCTAAAAATGAAATTGTTCCATCATAGAGATCGTGTGAATAAATCACTTTGAAAAATATCAATTTTGCGACTTGTGACTCATTTTGTGGCCCTGTAAAATCTTTGTGGTCTCCACTGGTACAATATGGCAGAGACTGACGGTCTCTCGTCCCCAAATTCACTGTAGCTAGTGAAAGCCCCGAACGAAGGCTATGTTGAATAAAAGGTTTGGCAAAACAAAGGAAAACAACTTGTAAGCGCCCATGGGTTGGAGAGATGGGAAGAAATGCTCTAGAAAGGCACACCAGCGGCTTACTAGGCCTATATCCATCATGGGCAGTTTTTGTTTATTCAGTGTGACCCAATTATCTTATCTCACTGACTTACACCACCAGCCTCTGTACCTAAGATTTTGGCTTTAGTCACGGCTGACTGAACACTGATGGCAATGCATAATTATATGTGATGTGTTACAGAAAAAGGAGTCTTAAAGTCACAAACATGCATGAGTCCCTCTAAATAAATGCTGTAATTTACGTTTATTTTTTTTGATAGAGAAACGTATACATACTTATTCTTTAAGATTCATCATTGGGAAGTAATTTTAAGTACACCAGATTACTAAGGATACACACATACATCACTGCATTGAGCATGGACCAATGTCTGTACGCAGAAACACCATTCAATTGAGGATTTTCCCCAATGTTATAATTGTGAGGGGATATTGAATGGGATGAATCTACTACTGGATAGAAGAGAGGGTAGACAATATACATTCGTCCCCTAGCCCCCATGTGTTGGATAAGGCAATACAAATAACAACATACATGTATAAGCCCAACCCTAGTCTGTGTATATGCAGCAATAGGCTTAGCTACTACTGCAGTACACTGTCTTAGCCCGGGCTTTGTACCTTGCAACTTCATAGTTTGCTGAATATCCATGACAACAAAATGTGTTTCTAATAGCATGATTCCACTAGAGGAAAAATGGCGGCAACAATTCTATTCATTGACCATTAAATATATTGCAACATATCTCCACACAGAAACAACAACCTTGTTGCCAACGTTTTTCCTCTAGTGGAAGTCCGAAATAACATAGCATTCTAATAACATGATATAATGTAAGTTTGAAAAAGAAAACTTTATCTTCACAATTTCTATAACTTCACAAGTTATAAGTTGTCGTTTCTACAAGAATACCAACATCTATATCTTAACTGTGGGAGATTAGTCTCCATCCATGTAATATATAATAAGTTCCTTCAAGTTTCCAGAAAAGGGATTATAAATTAATGGTCAGTCCCCATGCAGCGGCAGAGCGTGGGTATTGTTTGTTCTGGAATCACATGGTTGAATACTTAGTAATAAGACACCATGCACATGAAGTACCTGCTATTAGCTTAAGTATAATGGTAGCGAATAGCAGCTACTATCCATGTGCTTTGCTATATTGTGTTACAAGCTGCTTATATGACCTGTTATACGCTAAGTGTAAAGCGGATTTTTCGTCCAGTGCGGTCTGTCATCCTAATCTTGCACAAATTAAAATGATGGAAGAACTTTTTTTTAAAAATGATGGTCGATGGATAGAGAGATGGAGAGGGGGAGAGAGAGCTCGACACAAGACCACACATTTGATACAAAATACAGATTCTCACGAACATTAGATGATGATATACTTTATTCGACGGTCTACAATGAAGTAATTTTATTTCATATTAATCCAATAAGATAATTTGGACAGCATTGCATGTAGCAATGCGTTGGCATTATGGATTACCCCCTCCCCTCCTTGACCACTACTAACAATCTATTTATATCCCGCCGGCGCTTCGCCGCTGACCCTCACTCAACACTCACTTCGCTCCCAGCAGTCACCCACATCACACCTAACCAAATTTTACTTTGGCGAGCGGAGTTTTGCATAGGGGCACCCTCTATCAAAACCCCTATCTCTACTACATGAGACAAAGGCTGTTCCCCAAGTCTGGTAGGAATAGACTCATATTACATCGTCAGACGTTACCTGCCAACATGCCTAGACAGAAAATCGAAAAGGGCGGTAAGCCAGTGAAAACCGGTGCCTCAACTAAGGATAAGCCCGCCGGTAGATCCACACGCTCGAAGAAGGTGGTCGTTTCGTCCTCAGAGCCTGAGGATGATACAAGCTTTGAGACGGAAGATATACCACAACCCAAGACAAAGACAAGTGCCAAGCGAGTGACGAATACCGCCCTTGAAGCCAGGATTAATTCTATTGAATCAAACATGACTAGCCTGGCCGCCAGCCTGGTGGGGATCAACTCGAAACTTGACAGCATTGGTCAGAATCAACAGGTCGGTGACAGCGACGCTAGTTCCCATAGCTCGGACTCAGACAGTGAGGAGGAACCCTGGCGCTACCGTAAACGTGACCGTAAAGGGTCAAAGAGACGCCTGAAGGCCCCCTACATACTACGTCGTCAGCTACAGTCTGAGGACTTCATCGAGAGACAGATGGAGAGAGAGCGCTTCTCACACAACTTCGGTGGTAAGATGAACATTTTGAATGATATACATGCTTCCAACATAATGGCTAAGCCGTACATGTATATATGTCGGGATGGCTTACAAACTATAAAACAAAAATTAGAAGCCAGAAGCTCTCTCTCCGCCCTTGAATATATTGATGCAATGCTCGCCTTATTAGATGACCCCCGCGCCACTCATAGAGGATCGCAAACATATTATGCACCACTTGAGAAAAGTTTCTAGAGATGCACTCGAGCGGCCATGGCAGGCCGTCCGCCGCTGGTCACAATTCGTGTGGGACAGCGTGGAAAATGGTACACTCGACTGGCATGAGCGCAGTGAGATACAGGAGGAGAGAGTCAGATTGTGCATGACGATGCCCAGCACTCTAACCACCAGCAATATCACCAGTACAGGTGCCACACCTAGTAATAGATCTCAGAATAGTGGGGGCGCACATGAGGTTATCTGTAGACATTTCAACTCTAAGGCTGGGTGTAGACACACATCTAGCCATAAAGACGGGCCGGTATTCGCCACCCATATATGCTCATACTGTGACTCAGTGGGGCGGTCTTGCACACACTCCATACGGGACTGTCAACGCAGACAGACACACGCCATGCAGGACGCGGCTAAGCAAGCTAACGGCCACACCCATGCATCAGCCCTGTCACACGCCGGGGCCACCTCATCACGTACCAGCTCGCAAAATGCCCATGCAAAAAACGGACAGTAGGCGCCCCAGCAGGCCTCAACGTTGAGGCGCCTGAATTTGTGCCCAGAAAGTATATAATCAATAGCAATCTCAATCATGTTTCTTCCCAATCTAATGTTGACACTCAGTTGCAGAGCCACCACGACCAGGGAATCCCCGGGACTCCACCTGCTGACATCATAGAGCCACCTTCTCGCGCCAAGCCTCGCCAGGCACGAGAGGTCGTGGGACTTCCCAGGGAAAACACCCATCATGGCCGCTCAGGCCCACACGATGTCAACACGCACAGTGCTCCGGACCAAGGACCAAGCCACGCTCGGCCGGCCTTTGATACAGGTATGCAATTGACTTTTGAAACTGTGAGGGAAATATGTGAAGGGAAGCGGGATGCAGCAAATGTTGACCTATCTCCCCATACGTTCATGTCACATCGAATAGAACATTGGCCCAACATGGTTGAACTCGATGGTTACTCAGCCTACACTGACATATATCGCCAGGTCCGAGCTGCGGGCCTCCCCAATGCCATGCATAGTAGAATAGAACTCCCTACCAAACTTAACTTGCAAGCATGGGATAGGTATCTCGCCAATGATCACGACGGCAGAGAATTGTATGATCTTATAAGGTTTGGATTCCCCATGGGCTACCACGGCCCTACCAGTCACCTCCCAGCCGGCCAAAATCATGCTAGCGCAGATAAATTCCCCGAAAAGATAGATAGTTTTGTGGCAAAAGAATTCAAACTTAATGGTTTATTGGGCCCATTTCAAGAACCACCATTCGACAAGTGGCATCATTGCGCCCCGATAATGTCTCGGGAGAAGAGGGACAGTGAGGATCGCCGTGTAATCATAGACCTCAGCTACCCGCCCGAAAAATCAATTAATGCCTTTATATGTAAGAATGACCTGTGGGGGGTTGAGCGCACACACAGCTTGCCGACTGTGGACCAGTTAGTACAAGAGCTGATCCGATTCGGCCCATCTGCAGTGCTCTCGACAATAGATATATCAAGGGCTTACAAAAGCTTTTCCACAGACCCACTAGACTGGCCCCTACTATGTTTGGCTTGGAAGAACAAACACTACCTTGATGTCACCATGCCCTTTGGGAGTAGGGCATCAAGCTTCCATATGCAGAGGGTCGCGAATGCTATAGTTAAAATATTATCTGACAATGGCTTTGTTAGTATGATGTATCTTGACGATTTGGTTCTGATTTCTCCCGACAGGCAAACCGCGGAACGTGCTCATGAATTCGCCACGCAGCTCTTCCGCGAACTAGGACTCCCTAGGGCCAGTGAGAAGGACCAGGTCCCAGCTACTAAAGTGAGATGGCTCGGCGTCAATATCGACGCCCCAGCCATAGAACTGTCAGTGCCTCCCGACAAGATAGCCCAGACCCTCGACACGGTCAGAAAGTACCTCCGCAGACGGTCAATGAGTAGGAAAGAGCTGCAGTCCGTCATAGGACGTCTGATCCATATAGCAAAGTGCGTAAAGCCTGCACGTCTCTTTATCTCGCGCCTCCTAGATGCCCTACGCGAGATGCAAGGTAAATACATCAACATTAATTCCTCTATGAAGGCTGACCTGGTTTGGTTCGAAAATTTTTGTAAAACCTGGAATGGCGTTTCAGTTATACCAAACTCTCAGCCCACTCGCACCATAACAGTCGACGCTTGCCTGAGTGGAGTGGGAGGATCAGATGGGGTGCATATGTACGGCGCCCAGGTTGCCCCAGTCAGTGACGGCTCAGATAATATTTCAGAGCTGGAGGCGATAAATATAGCAGTGGCACTTCATACATTTGTTGACGAATCTGATAGGGGCACCCATATTAAAATACTGTGCGACAATGAGGCGGCAGTCTCGGTATTTACTACGGGCAAAGGACGCAATAAAACCATACTCGAATCAGCAAGGATGGCCTGGATGGTCCAGGCCCTCTTTGATCTAAACATCACCTATGAGCACATCGCGGGGGTCGACAATTGCATTGCAGACGCGCTCAGTCATAGACATTTAGCAAAGAAATATGTTGATGAAGTCACTAAAATTAGTAAGGAATGCCACCTATCTGAAGTAGAACCCTGCCTGTATGCAATTGAATTAATGCAAAATAACTCTAATTCCAGACACCGAAATGGGAAGGCTTATGGACATGGCTGCACAGCGCCAAGACAAGGCATGGGCACAAGGAACCCGAGGAAATTACCGCACGGCAGTGACAACCTACCTAGCATTCTGCAAACAGACACAGACCAGACCGAGGCGCCCAACCTATCAACATGTGTGCGCTTATATTGAGTACCTGGCAATGTATATAAAGTCACCAAGGTCGGTCAAAAATTACGTTTCTAACCTCAGGACATACCTTAAAAAATGCGATATAGATACTCGCCCCACTCTCCACCCACGAGTAACGTGGGCATTAAAGGCACTGGAGAACGACAAATCCTTCATACCTAGAGCTAAAAAGCCCATCGATGTTGAAATCCTAAAGACAGTGATAACAACTATGGGAGACACGTTTGACGAATTGATTGTTAAAGCGCCCGTTCTCCTCATGTTTTACGGGGCCCTACGACAATCCGAGGTCATAGCACCGAGCGTGGCTCGCTTTGACCCGTTGAAGCACCTAACGCGAAATGATGTTAAAATCTTCAACAACTTTATAGTGGTAACAGTCAAGTGGGCCAAAAACATGCAGTCCACGTATCAGCGAAAGACCATAACACTTCAGGCTGGACCCGAACCAACGTTATGCATCGTGAAACTGATCCAGAAGCTAGTCAAAAGGCTTCCAAGCAAGGCGCGAGACGAGCCCTTCTTCATGTTTAGAGATCTGAGCCCCGTGCCGGTCTCATATGTGGCAAAACGTTGGAAATCCCAGCTACGACGCCACAACATCGACACCACTTCACTGTCTCTGCACAGCCTACGCAAGGCAGCTGCAACTACTGCATTTGCTAAAGGGTGCTCAGAGCTCGACATCCAACGATTCGGGGGCTGGCGCTCCACCGCCTACCAGCAGTACATCGAAACAAGCAACAACTCAGTAAACAACGCCCTTATCCAAGGCATCAGCAACTCAGCCGCACCCACACAGGCTGACTAACGCAACATTAGGACGCGAACATACCCAGCGACCTGAAAAGCAACTACCAAACTTGGAGTGTCCCCAACTCCCTCTGAACTTGCTGACCCACCTAAAGACTCGGGCCACAGCCCCATATATCATAACCAAGGACTCACAGAGCCTTATTTTAACAAAACCTCAACGCCTTCTACAGGCTTTTATCTATCAAACTACAACCAATTTCTTTACAACTTTCATCTCATCTTACCCCATAAACTCAATCCAATACATCCCACCCAAATCCCTTCCCCATTCATATCTTGGTCGGTTTGGCATTATATCTATTCAATCTCTCAAAAATTTACAATTTTATCACTCATTTATATCAATTTCATCTTTTAATCAAACTTTTACATTTATATTCAACTTTAATTCAAACATTTTATACCTCAAACTTTTATATAAATAAAACTTTAATGTCCCAAGCCTGCCCTTCACTCCTTACTTAATTAATGGGGGGGAATATTAGCATAATGATGATTTAAAACCTTACATTACGCTTTTAAGTTTATCGTGGATTATACAAGACTGATCGAATCATATTCAAATTTAGATATACATATATGTGGGTCAGATTTTCAGAAAATGTACAATTCACCTTCACCAATCCTCTTAAATAACCCAAATTTCAGACGAAAATAAAGTTCAAAACACAGTTCAACCTAACCAAACAGATTGCTAGAATCAATGCAATGCCAAATATACTCGAATTTACCTAGTATTGACCAAATTGCAGCCTAATTTAGCAGAATTTACTAAATGTGTACAGCTGCCAATTGTACATTTTCTGAAATTCTGACCCATGTGAAGACTGTTCTGTATTTGTTTTGTTTTGTTTTTTTTAAAAAGGTTTTATTCAACATAAAATGCTATCGAGGCTCTTACAATTCTAATGACATTAATGTCGTGTCCCTTATATTTTTTAGTTTTTTTTCTGGTTTTTCTGATTTTTCTTGAACTCTCCACCAACACTTCAGTAGTTCTTTTGACTGATTTTTTGAAGATGTCCAACAATAATATGACAGAAACCTTGAGCTGCTTATTACCCTCTTGGTATAGGCTTTATGCCTCCAACTCTGCTAGGAATTGAAACCATGAATTTGATTTTAGTTTTACCTCTACCTTGTATAACATTGTTGTATTCTAAGATTCTCATCTCTATTTTCGCTTCATTTAGAAAGGCTTTGAGTTCCATTTTGTTATCATGGAACATTCTCTGACGATGTATGTAACTTTTAACGGCAGTTATCAACCAATTAATAACGGTTTTGTGGGGGCTCATCCCACTATAACCGAGTGAAATATTTGTCTCATTTAAGTCGTCTGAGCTAAAACCTGCCAACATTTTGCTTCTTTGTACCGAACTTTTGATCTTTTTCCATAGGAAATTTTGATTTTCACACTTTATAAAAAAATGACAAATCATGTCTTCCTCTCCACAATAATCACAACTTGCTGATTTTTTAAATTGAATCTGTTGTAGGTAGCTATTACATCCTATGGTTCTGTGTATGATTCTATATTGTCTGTATTTGTTAACATGTCACGTGATATAGATCTGGGATGATTCCTGGTAATATTAATAAAGGATGTGCTTAAGAGTACAAAGTTAGCCCCCCTTCCCCTTCCCCTCCCCACTCCCCCCAACACTAGATTAGAAGTCAAAAACCATTGAAGCAACTGGGGATTTTCCGCCTGTCCATTGTCGTCTTTAAATATTTGAAGCATGTCTCATGCAAAGATAAATATATTATTCATTCGGAAGTGACACCAGCAACCTGCAGTGGAGTATACGGGTCAGATTTTCAGAAAATGTACAATTCACCTTCACCAATCTTCTCAAATAACCCAAATTTAAGACGAAAATAAAGTTCAAAATTCAGTTCAACCTAACCAAACTGATTGCTAGAATCAATGCAATGCCGAATATACTTGAGTTTACCTAGTATTGACCAAATTGCAGCCTAATTTAGCAGAATTTGCTAAATGTGTACAGCTGCCAATTGTACATTTTCTGAAAATCTGACCCATTATATATATTTTTTAAAGCTTTTATTTATTCTGGGTAGATCAAGTCCCAGATAGTTTAGGGCTTTTCACTTGTCCCAGACGTGTTTCTGTACATAATGTGCTGGGTGCTTATCTATATACATATATCCATTCGTGGTTACACAATTTGTTTCTCGGTTGAGGTTTACAGTCTAACCGATTAAGAAGATTATGTACAAGTATATACTGAGAGTGTTAGTGTAATATAGGGTATGCTTGCGGAAAAGAAGAAAGGGAATAAGAGAGCCTTGCCACTTTGTTCTTTGTGAACATGTGTTGACTTCAAATTTCACCTTATTCAGTTTGTGCATCCCGTTAGTTATGGGTTATGTACATGCATAGTTGTGCGAGAGTTAGGACAGTGTGGGGTATGATGAGTGAAGAGAAACGTGCCACTTTGTTCATTGTGAACAGGTGTTGTTTTCTTCTGTTTATTCTTACTTTGGCTAGAGGTTAGTAAAATTAAAATTAAAATTATAGGGCAGGAGAATGAGAAGTGGTGTATTTAATTTTGTTCTGGAAGTGGTGTATATAGGGTATTTAACCATAACTTCTGGTTTGATTTAAATATCTTGATAGTGCCTATGTTTCTTTGCTTTGCCGAGAGTTCGTTCCAGGACCTCGCACATTTTACTACAGTGGTATTTTCTCCAAATCTGGTTCTGAATTGAGGAATTTTCAAGGTTGGGGCTTCGTTTTGTCTGGTGTTTCTATTGTGGGGGTTTGCATAATCTGGGTCATTTTTCCTTTTATAAGCTAGTGTTCTAAGGTGCGTTAGCCTTCTATTTGCTAATAATGGTACTCTGGCTTGGGAGTGAAGTAAATCAGTGGGTGTATCAAAAGGTAGGTCTAGTGACAGTTTTAGGGCTCTGTTTTGGAGTCGTTGCAGCTTGTCTAAAAGGGGTTTGTGGGTGTTGTGGACGAGAATGTCGCCATAGTCTAGAAAAGGGAGGATTTTTGCTTTGAAAATTTTTAAGGCTGCAGAGGGATTAATGAATTTTCTTATCTTGTGTAACTGGTGTATCTTGTACGTAACTGTTTTTATGAGTTGAGTTGTTTGAGTTTTAAACTTCAATTCATCGTCAATAGTGAGTCCTAGGTATTTGTAGGTATTGACTCTTTTCAGTTCTTTTCCTTCATAGGTTATAGTTTTGTTTGTAGCTAATTTTTTATTTCGTGTAGACCTAGAGAAAAACATAGTGTTAGATTTAGCAGAGTTGACTAGGAATAGGTTCTTTGTGCCATAGAAAGATAAATATATTATTCATTCGGAAGTCGCCAACTCATGTTCGATTTTAAAGTTGGAGATGTATGAACTGTACAAAAATACAAGTCTTGTGATAGGTTCCGATTAGTTTTTTCTTTATTTCCAACATTTCGCTCGGACAGGGAGAGCTTCTTCAGGGGAATCGAGTCTAAAGTTGGTGGTATATTGATGGCAATATATATATGTTTATTTGATTAGTATATAATGATTTCAAGTACTATTGTTACACCTCCTTGTGTCATAAGGGTTTGCCCTATGCTATTATACTAAATACCATTTCATAATTATGTACCTTTCCTACACCTGAACCAGAAATACATATTAATTACAACTCTACAATCCTTATATGGGTCAGATTTTCAGAAAATGTACAATTGGCAGCTCTACACATTTCGGAAATTCTGCTAAATTAGGCTGAAAAATGAAGAGTACCGGGTATATCTGAGTATATTTGGTATTGCATTGATTTAAAGTATCAGTTCTGTTATGATAAACTGCATTTTGAAGCTCATTTTTGTCTAAAATGTGGGTTGTTTGAGAGGATTGGTGAAGGTGAATTGTACATTTTCTGAAAATCTGACCCATATATGTTACACCAAGCATAACACTATCGTCCTAACATGATTTTAATTGGATTTTAGGACCGAGGGGCTTTCCCTCAGTTTGGAGAGATTCCGCTGGCTATGGGCCTAGCCTGTTTGGGCATCGCCTACCACTGAGGGTCGTGAATTCCAATGATAACGCCTCCGCATAATAGTTATCACTTGCATTGAAGTGAGATAAAGATATTCAGGAGGAAACGCATCAACACGCATGTGGGTCAGATTTTCAGAAAATGTACAATTCGCCTTCACCAATCCTCCCAAATAACCCACATTTAAGACAGAACTGATACTTTAAATCAATGCAATACCAAATATACTCAGATATACCCAAAATTTATCACTTTTTTAACAGAATTTAGCAGAAATTACTAAATATGTAGAGCTGCCAATTGTACATTTTCTCAAAATCTGACCCATGTACCGTCCTGTACCGGTATATCTTTGGCCCGCCGTACTTCCATGCATTGGGGTCAGATTTTCAGAAAATGTACAATTGGCAACTCGACACATTTATCTGCTAAATTAGGCTAAAAAAGATGAATACCGGGTATATCTGAGTATATTTGGTATTCAAAGTATCAGTTCTGTTATGTTAACCTGCATTTTGAAGCTCATTTCTGTCTTAAATGAGGGTTATTTTAGAGGATTGGTGACGGCGAATTGTATATTTTCTGAAAATCTGACCCATGTATCTCGTATAATATTATACATAATGATACAATTAAATGAAACTCCAATATGTACCTAGATGGTCTGAACTATACAGTGAGTCGGTGATAAAGCATTTCATACCTTATCAAATGTCCTATTGTTAGAGTACGGACTTTCATCCCAATGCACTCCGTCAGCAGGGACATTGATATGATAACAGAATTTGTTTTTCCTGTCAATTTGCTACTAACCAGACCCATGAGAATTGTCTGATTAAAACCAAAATACTTTGACATATGAATACCACCTTAGTTAGTGACATGCGCTCATGCACTCACTCACGTCATTCGGAACATTTGAATGCATGACTTTCCATGTAGTAATCTTATTGAGAAATAACCCCCCAAATCTGCATGGATATATCCTCGAGAGGATTGGATATCGACTGGCGAAATCTAGAACCGGTCAAAGGGTGCCTTATTCTGATAGCGTTCGAGGGGCGCCTTTGTGTTCGCTTTACTTCTCCTTCTTTCTGTGTGTTGGCCCCGACCACGGAGAAGCTACTGGAGGAATCCTTAGTACTGGAGGAGGGATTCATATAGTTACATATTCGTTAGATATAATCTCTAACATATTACTATACGCAACACCACCACGGACTGCATACAGTGAGACTATTCTGTGCAAACTTATTTACAGTCTAGGCCTAAAGTTGAGAGTGTCTCTTCAAACGAAGGGAAAGCCTCTCGCCTCAAACCGCAAAGTGCCATTATAATTCCATTAAGACCGTAAAATGTCATTATATTCCCATTAAAACGCCGAGTCCTAGGCCAGGAAACCAATCAGTGAAGTAGGCTGACATACTATTCAAATCTGATCTGAGATTTTGGACCTAGAGTGTTTAATCAAGGATTGTATGGATGGACTGAAAAGTCTGTACGTATCGTGCATGGCAATTTAAACTATTTCTATTTTCTCCAACGTACCTTTGCCAGCCATAGGGATATCAATATACAGAAAGGCAAGATTCTTCTGTGGATATTTGACTAAATTAATGAATATTATATATTCTACTATCATCTACATGGCGTGTGATGGGGTCCACTTCCCCGGCGGTCAGAAATTGTTCATCTTACCCGGATTACCAGCACCACGATACCACCACCCAGGCACAGCATCATCATCTCCCTGACTCTGAGTCTGACACTCCTCCTGAACAGTGTCCGACCACCAACAATAGAAACACATTACTGGTATATCTACAACACATGGACACTGCCTGTGCCCTTGCTTTTCTCTGCAGCAACCCAACTGTTCAAGGTTTTCACCGTCGCAGTTTTGGAGCAGCAGCCAGCAGCACTATGCATAAACATTCTGCTAATTCCTCCTCCTCTTCCTCCTCGAGCAGCTCCTCCAGCAGGGCCCCTTCTTCCTCCTCCAGTGAGACCTCTCCTGTACCTCCTGCAACCTGTGCAAGCAAAACTTGCAAGAGAAGTCGGCCGGACAGGGACGAGGAGGATGACCTGCCTGAGGCGGTTACTGCCGAGTCGGTGGTCGTGTCTCTCCGGCCCAACAAGAAACTTCAGGTGGAGGAGGATTTTGTGGTCATACCACCATGCCCCCTGCCAGCCAAGATCTGGGGCGCTTATAAGCATTACATAGAAGCGGTAAGATATATAACTCCTCTTAACTTTGCATTGAAATTGCTTGAAGTGAAATTCTTACGAATAACTATGTTGGTCAGAGAACAGTTTTCAAGTATATGGGTCAGATATTCAGAAAATGTACAATTGGCAGATGTACACATTTGATAAATTCTGCCAAATTTGGCTGAAAAATGGTGACTACCGGGTATATCTGAGTACATTTGGTATCGCATTGATTTAAAGTATCAGTTCTGTTATGTTAAACTGTATTTTGAAGCTCATTTCTGTCTTATATGTGGGCTATTTGAGAGGATTGGTAAAGACAAATTGTACATTTTCTGAAAATCTGACTCATATCATAGAGTAAATAAGGAAAATCGAAGGTGGTAATGTTACCCATAACCAAGGAGAACAGGGACTTGTGGTTTTGATGAGGTTTTGTTTTATTCACAGAGAAAAGGAAACGAGTCATTTTGACTCTAAAAGGGAGTCCAGCACATGTCGCCAGAATTACTCCCTTTTGGAGTCAATTCGACTCGCTTATAAAGAGAGTCAAACCATTTTGACTCCCTTTTAAAGAACTATATACTTTGCATTGAATTTTGCTTCAAGTGAAATTCTTTCGAAAATAACTATGTTGGTCAGAGAACTGTTTTCAAGTATATCAGGGTCAGATTTTCAGAAAATGTACAATTGGCAGATGTACACATTTAGTAATTTCTGCTAAATTAGGCTGCAATTTGGCCAATACTAGGTAAATTCGAATATATTCGGCATTGCATTGATTCTAGCGATCTGTTTGGTTAGGTTGAACTGTATTTTGAACTTTATTTTCGTCTGAAATTTGGTTTATTTGAGGGGATTGTTGAAAGTGAATTGTACATTTTCTGATGACTCGTAGAGTAAATAAGGGAAATCGAAGGTGGTAATGTAACTCATAATCAGGGAGGACAGGGACGTCTGGTTTAGATGACGTTTTGTTTTATTGGGTTCCAAGGTTTCGGGCAACATACACCTTTCGTCAAGGAGGACATGATAAGATATTTAAGGGAAAATTGGGATTTAATTTAGATGTTATCAATTGGCCTTTGTGACAGAGGTAGAACGCACATCATCACATTAAATACTGTGTCTGGTATTGCAAAATAGCATGGGATTTTATAATCCACCAGGCTCATTGTGCAATACCAAAGTTCCTTTTAAATAACTATATATGTATGCACAGATAGATATACATTAATTACATTTTTTACAACTAAACTAGACTATAATTATGAAGACTTACTCAATCCACATTAGGGTCAGATTTTCAGAAAATGTACAATTCGCCTTCACCAATCCTCCCAAATAACCCACATTTAAGACAGAACTGATACTTTAAATCAATGCCATACCACATATACTCAGATATACCCAAAATTTATCACTTTTTTAGCAGAATTTAGCAGAAATTACTAAATATGTAGAGCTGCCAAATGTACATTTTCTGAAAATCTGACCCATTAGTCGCGATCAATATAACAATAATTATGTTCAGGAGCGTGCATAAACCGTATTTATTCTTCGGTGGATGTCCTTTGGACGCCAGTTGGCGTCTCCCTGGATTGGTGGCCAATCAGCAATGTACATGGCTCATTTACCTGCTGCATACATGGGATTGTCCATGCCCAAACCTTGCCCACACACAGCCGATTTGTCCCCCGATTTTGGTCTCCCGATGAATCCTATGACTTCATTACAAATTCTGGTTTATGTTTTTGAAATAACATGAACCAGGATTGGAAATTAAATCCTAGGATTCATCGGGAGACCAAAATCGGGGGGCAATCAGGAGCCATTCTCAGGTTATTCAGTCTATGGGACTTCCAGTCTTATTCTCAGGTTATTCAGTCTATGGGACTTCCAGTCTTAATCTCAGGGGATTCAGTCTATAGGACTTCCAGTCTTATTCTCAGGTTATTCAGTCTATGGGACTTCCAGTCTTATTCTCAGGGGATTCAGTCTATGGGATTTCCAGTCTTATTCTCAGGTTATTCAGTCTATGGGATTTCCAGTCTTATTCTCAGGTTATTCAGTCTATGGGACTTCCAGTCTTATTCTCAGGGGATTCAGTCTATGGGATTTCCAGTCTTATTCTCAGGGGATTCAGTCTATGGGACTTCCAGTCTTATTCTCAGGGGATTCAGTCTATGGGACTTACAGTCTTATTCTCAGGTTATTCAGTCTATGGGACTTCCAGTCTTAATCTCAGGGGATTCAGTCTATGGGACTTCCAGTCTTATTCTCAGGTTATTCAGTCTATGCGACTTACAGTCTTATTCTCAGGTTATTCAGTCTATGGGACTTCCAGTCTTATTCTCAGGTTATTCAGTCTATGCGACTTCCAGTCTTATTCTCAGGGGATTCAGTCTATGGGATTTCCAGTCTTATTCTCAGGGGATTCAGTCTATGGGACTTCCAGTCTTATTCTCAGGTTATTCAGTCTATGCGACTTCCAGTCTTATTCTCAGGTTATTCAGTCTATGGGACTTCCAGTCTTATTCTCAGGGGATTCAGTCTATGGGACTTCCAGTCTTATTCTCAGAGGAATCAGTCTATGGGACTTACAGTCTTATTCTCAGGTTATTCAGTCTATGGGACTTCCAGTCTTATTCTCAGGGGATTCAGTCTATGGGACTTCCAGTCTTATTCTCAGGGGATCCAGTCTATGGGACTTCCAGTCTTAATCTCAGGGGATTCAGTCTATGGGACTTCCAGTCTTATTTTCAGGTTATTCAGTCTATGGGACTTCCAGTCTTATTCTCAGGTTATTCAATCTATGCGACTTCCAGTCTTATTCTCAGGGGATTCAGTCTATGCGACTTCCAGTCTTATTCTCAGGGGATTCAGTCTATGCGACTTCCAGACTTATTCTCAGGGGATTCAGTCTATGGCAATTCTAGACTTATTTCCAGTCTTATTCTGATTACCAACTCAAAGGGAATTTGGTATTAATTTAAACGACTAGAAAAGGTTAGAAAAAAATTATGAATAAAGTCGAACGGTGTTGGCATCCGTCCACTTATATGGGTCAGATTTTCAGAAAATGTACAATTGGCAGCTGTACACATTTCGGAACTTCTGCTAAATTAGGCTGAAAAATGATGAATATCGGGTATATCTGAGTATATTTGGATCGCATTGACTTGAAGTATCAGTCCTGTTATGCTAAACTGCATTTTTCAAGCTCATTTTTGTCTTAAATGTGGGTTAATTGAGAGGATTGGTGAAGTTGAATTGTACATTTTCTGAAAATCTGACCCTTATATGCATTAATTAATGTAGTGGAATTCACTGTCATCTACATTCTTATCGATATTTATCAATACACAAAACCCACCCTCGTATAAGTGTGTGTCTGATTTACCTTTACCTAAGCCGCAAGTATGTGGTGAGCAGTGTATATATATATGTAACACTGTAAATCAATGATGTATGGTAATAACTTATATGATATTTAAAAGCTAATTATATTCTTTTCAACTTAAGCTGAGAATAAATAGCATTGTTGCAATGTACGCTTATAGAAATTCTATAATAAAATTAAATCAAATAAAAAATAACAAAAGCAGAAACATAGCGTATTTGTCCCATTTGGAGTATAAAGTTATTGAAAGCTAATCAGTGATGTCGGAAGCAGGGGGGGGGTCACAGGGGCCATGCCCCCCCCCCCCCCCCCACACACACACACTATTTCCCTCATAAATTTAAATGAGCAACGACAAAAGTACTTTGGGACCTTTCAATAATTTTTCTCATGAAAGTCTGAACATTTGAAGAATTTGTTGAGTTATTTTTATAGTACTTCGCATTTCAAAGACATTGAAGCAATTCCAGGAATTTCTGATTGACCTTGTGTTATATGAAGGTTTGTCTATCTTTGATCCCCCCATCTTTGATGTTCTGTCGATATTGCCATTAGATTTAGTTTTACACTCCGTCACTCGGGGGCAGGGCGGACAGCATCGGATAACAAACAGCCTCGTCCTGTGCTGCCACCTTCAGTTAAAATGAAGAAATAAGAATCGACCACATCGCGTAACATCATTGGAGGATTCCAGCAACAAATAGTTACCATAGTATTTGCATGACATAGTTCCGTAATAACATAGAAACATAGCACCCTGTGTCCAGTCTTTTGTTTAAGAAAAGAAATTATTTTAACACCAATTCATATGTGCACACTCCTATGTGGGAAGAAGAAAATAATGTTATATAATGTAGTATATTATGCATGTGGACTCTAGAATATGAATTATATTATTGA
Organism: Sthenelais limicola; assembly: GCA_942159475.1. Classification (NCBI taxonomy): domain Eukaryota; kingdom Metazoa; phylum Annelida; class Polychaeta; order Phyllodocida; family Sigalionidae; genus Sthenelais; species Sthenelais limicola. The sequence goes on from OW804097.1 coordinate 119,693,182, forward strand.
TATCATTTTCATTATTTCTATCATAGCTATGGTATAAAAAAATCTGTCTAAGTACTCAGTGGGCTGTATGCGAACGCTTTCCTGCATAAGCATATATTAAACATGTAGGCCTATGTCCACGCCACATGTATACATGTTCTAAAATGGTGACCACCATAATTCACTCTAGGTCCAAACCCTCAGATCAGATAAGAATGGTATGTCAGCCTACTTCACTTATAGGTTTCTTGTCCTAGAACTCGGCGTTTTAATGGGAATATAATGACATTTTGCAGTCTTATTGGAATTATAATGGCACTTTGCGGTTTGGGACGAGAGGCTTTCCCTTAGTTTGAAGGGACTCTCTCAACTTTGGGCCTAGACTGGTGACACATTACATATGCTCCTGGTGTATATAACATATGGTAATGCATGTTTTCCTTATAAGGTCAAATTAACTTTTATATCTCAACATAGAGATTGTAAATCACAAGATTATATTCCCCGCGTTAGACAATAGTCACTCTGTAGTCATCTATTCCGTGTTAGTATATTATTATTACACAACTTTTATTCAGAGAACATACATTAATATAAATCAAGCAGAGGAGAAACTCCCTCTCCACCGGAGATCTGCCAAGCAGCCCTTTAAACTAAACATAAACATACCTCGCTGCTCTGATTATTATATCAACAAATACAAACTATATTATATTTATTATTATCAAAATATACGCATAACCGTCAAGGTTGTATTAATTAATCATTAATGAATAATGATCATACTTGTACAATTCAATATATCTATATTGATATATACAGCTATTTATATACCTCATTTCATGTAAGTACGTCATGATCGACACTTCAAACAACAATATTGTTGAATCTGAGAAAAGTTCTAATAGGACTACACTATAAATAATGATTTAATGTATGAGTTGTGCTTGGTTAGAGCATTTTCCTGTTTAATCTATTCAATCTTTTCTAATGATTTATGCAAAATCATAACGTTCTGTTCAACCTCTTTCTATAAGATTGAGCGCATATTGAAAATCGGGCCATTAAATGAATTAGAGAAGACACCACTAATTTTTATAATTAGGAAGGAGGAAAGAGTTTGCCTCGTAGTTCGAAAGTTTCCATGTCTTTGTTCCGCGGTTCCTCCAGATGGTTTTGCATAAAACATTGCCCGTGGGAGGTGATATAAACTAGAGTAAGAGGAAGGGAAGAACTTTTTCACATACACACATGTGGGCCAGATTCCCAGAAATTGTACAATTCGCCTTCATCAATCCTCTCAAATAACCCACATTTACGACAGAAATGAGCTTCAAAATGCAGTTTAACATAGCAGAACTGATACTTTAAATCAATGCGATACCAAATATACTCAGATATACCCAGAATGTATCACTTTTTTAGCAGAATTTAGCAGAAATTACTAAATATGTAGAGCTGCCAATTGTACATTCTCTGACAATCTGACCCACATCATGGCACATGTATACCACGTACCAGAGACCCGCTTGTATCCAGGGCCCGGGTCATTAACATGTAATGAGGTCATGGTAGTTCTAACTAGGTCATACAGGGGGCGGGAGGGAGGGACTTCATCATGATCCAGGGCCCAGGAACAGACTCACAGGGAGCCAGATCCGGGTCGGGTTTAAATGTTTGGATCCTCTGAACATGGGCCAGTGCAGATGGGGCAAACAAAGCCATGCGTGACGACCTCTTCTCAGCGCTGTATATATGGGTCAGATTTCCACAAAATGTACAATTAACCTTCACCAATCCACTCAAATAACCCACATTTAAGACAGAAACGAGCTTAAAAATGCAGTTAAACATAACAGAACCGGTACTCTAAATCAATGCGATACTCAGATATACCCGATATTCATCATTTTTCAGCCAAATTTAGCAGAATTTCCTAAATGTGTAGAGCTGCCAATTGTACATTTTCTGAAAATCTGACCCATATATACATCGGGCAAAACGAAACCAGCCACTCCTATAGAACGCTGGTTACTTATATATGGCTTGTTACCAAATTCACTAAGCGCAAGAAAACTGATTATCTTGTCATGGTAATTCTATGCATGATTGATAACGCGAGATGCCAGCTGCTCTAATCTATGATTCAACTCTGGTTCTATTTTTATACCCTTGCGATATATATATATATATATATATATATATATATATATATATATATATATATATATATATATATATATATATATCTCAAGTAGGGGAATGGCCTCATTTACATTGGGTAAAGACGGCAACTTAATTAGTTATAATCATTTAATTAATGACGGTAGAGGAAAGCTATTAAAATGAATCACATGCAAAAGAATTCTGCTTTTTTCTGCTTGCATTCTCAAGATACAAAAAAGAAGTCAAACTTATACTGTATAATGTTAGATACGCGAGCAGGGAAGGGAACCAACACAGGGCTGCAGGTTCAAGTAGGGCAAGTTTCGCCATCGGATCATCTCAAATATCACCTAGTTGGTTTAGTTGGAACGGCTCGGAGTATGATAACTACATGATGCTAACTACATATGGGTTAGATTTCCAAAAAATGTACAATTGGCAGCTTTACACATTTACCAAATTCTGCTAAATTTGGCTAAAAATGGTGAGTGCCGGGTATATCTAAGTATATTTGGTATCGCATTGATTTAAAGTATCAGTTCTGTTATGTTAAACTGTATTTTGAAGCTCATTTTTGTCTTAAATGTGGGTCATTTGAGAGGATTGGTGAATGCGAATTGTACATTTTCTGAGAATCTGACCCACATGAAGCTTATTGTCCTTCTTCTAATAATATTCCCAACGGAAACCTCGAACCGAAAACAAATACAAGGCTGTTGAAGTTTTCACGTATAATTCCGTCTGTTATTCCACATGTTATTATTTTGCCCCCACTTTATTATTGCTGGCTTTTGGAAGAAAAGAGGTTGAGATGTTCTAAATATTTATTACTACACATAAAAATAATATCATTTCTTGATAATAACATGTGTGCGACAAGCGACTGTTAGATTTATTGTCTTCGTGGTCGTAAAGTAATACTGTTAACGTATTTATTTTCGCGCAGATAAATTTTCGCGCACTAAATACAATGACACCTTTTCGCGGGGATTTAAATTCGCGCAGCAAGGAAATCTCATACATTGTTTATGGAATAATTATACCTTTCGCGCAGGATTTATTTTCACGCACAAAGGTGGGTGCGCGAAAGTAGCGAAAATACATACTGCGCGAACATTAATACGTTTACAGTATATGGCACTGGAGTGGGTATATATCATGATCAGGTAATGTACAAAGGGGGGAGGGGGGCGGGGGCGGGGCGGGGGGCGGGGGGCGGGGGTGAATATTTAGTCTTGCTCAACTCCAGCGCTATGATTTTATGGTTCCTCGACGGAAACAATGAAATCCTTACAGGTGTGCTTTTATTCCACTTGTGGGTCCGATTTTCAGAAAATGTACCAATCCTCTCAAATAACCCAAATTCCAGACGAAAATAAAGTTCAAAAGACAGTTCAACCTAATCAAACAGATTGCTAGAATCAATGCAATGCCGAATATACTCGAATTTACCTTGTATTGGCCAAATTGCAGTCTAATTTAGCAGAATTTACTAAATGTGTACAGCTGCCAATTGTACATTTTCTGAAAATCTGACCCATGTAGGGCCATCATAAAGCTCCGCCCCACCACAAGGTTTAATAGATCTCGTGCCGCCGACGAATTTCGTATGGGTCAGATTTTCAGAAAATGTACAATTCGCCTTCACCAATCCTCTCAAATAACCCACATTTAAGACAAAAATCAGGTTCAAAATACAGCTTAACATAACAGAACTGATATTTTAAATCAATGCGATACCAAATATACTCAGATATACATGGTATTCTTTATTTTTCAGCCTAATTTAGCAGAATTTCCTAAATGTGTAGAGCTGCGAGTTATACATTTTCTGAAAATCTGACCCGTATAGCAAAAACGATGGTTAATACTGATTTGTCAAGAATCTTCAAGCTCCAAATAATACCTAAATGTTTGAGGCGGTTAGCCTTCATTCTTTACAGGTCTAAATTTGCCTCAATAAACCTTTCATAGACCATTATCTACTAAGTCGTAAATGCGACTCGAGAATATTGTTTGCCAGATTATTTGATTGAACTTTTGTTTAGCCAGTCAGTATACAAGGGTATACAACGCCATGTGGGTCAGATTTTCAGAAAATGTACAATTCGCCTTCACCAATCCTCTCAAATAACCCACATTTAAAGCAAGTATGAGCTTCAAAATGCAGTTTAACATAACAGAACTGATACTTTAAATCAATGCCATACAAAATATACTCAGATATACCTGGTATTCTTAATTTTTCAGCCTTATTTTGGCTTATTTCCTAAATGTGTAGAGCTGCCAGTTGTACATTTTCTGAAAATCTAACCCATATTCTCCTCATCCATCTCTTCTTAGTCAATACACCAAGCACACAAGTAATTTATGAGACTATGCTGGTACGTTTTCCACCATTTCAGAAAAGAATCAATTAGATAAATGTATAAGCTACACTGATAAAGGAATCGATATAGGAATTCTCAATACTGTAAACGTATTAATGTTTGCGCAGTATTTATTTTCGCTATTTTAGCGCACCCACATTTGTGCGCGAAAATAAATCCTCCGAGAAAAGTATAATTATTGCATAAACAAAGTGTGAAACTTCCTTGCTGCGCGAATATAAATCCGCGCGAAAAGGTGTCAAAATACTTAGTGCGTGAAAATGTATCTGCGCGAAAATAAATACGTTTACAGTATTTATGATTATAGTATTTGCGGGATACTCACAACTGTAGATATGGGTCAGATTTTCTGAAAATGTACAATTCGCCTTCATTAATTCTCTCAAATAACCCAAATTCAAGACAGAAATGAGCTTCAAAATACAGTTTAACATAGCAGAACTGATACTATAAATCAATTCGACACTGAATATACTCAGATATACCTGGTATTCATCATTTTCCAGCCTAATTTAGCAGGATTTCCTAAATGTGAAGAGCTGGCAATTGTACATTTTGGGAAAATCTGACCCATATATGAGCAGAGAAATGTACATCGCCTCCCTTTTTTTTTAAAAAAAAAGTGTCGCCAAATATACCTTTTAATGGGTTTCTGGTTAGGCTTGTGGCCCTGCTTTAATTAACTTTTTTGTCAGAAAATCAAAAGAAAATTAGGCAATATTTTTTGGGGGTGGCATGTTCCCTCATACACTCTATTTGAGATGTACTTGGAGCGGTTTGCCTTAGGGTTACCATTGGGTCGCTTTGATGTTTACTCCAAGTAGGGCTCAAACAGAGTGTATTTCTCAATGTTTTTACCCATATATCTAATCAATCAATAGTCTCGCTTGCGTAATCACAATATAGGTATCTCAATATTTTATGATATCTCCTTTAATACTATTCTTTTTTAAACCCCCGGTGAGCCTTATTATTATGCTATGGCTACATTGATTTTTTGAGAACCGATTTTTTTCCCTTATTTTGTATGGATTGTGTAAACATGGCCTGTCTTGAATTGGACACAGTCCCGGGTGTATGGTTTTATTTTATTTTTATTTTATCCTGCTTGTACGATAACCTCTCTGGTTAGTGATTATTATTATTTATTATATTATTTTGCTTATAAGATCTTAAGCGGTTATGAAATAATTCTATGAGGTATTTTTTCAATATTTTCTAACATTTTCTATATTTGATTTAAATCAGCTTTTCTGTGAATAGTACCTGTTGCATAATGTCTTGCTGAATAAAAATCTTAAAACAAAACTTATCGTCCATATCATGTCCCTCAAAGACTTCAAACCTAGCACATCATCGTTTAATCACCTTTTAATCATTTCGTCTTTCCACAAGTCCCGTTATGTGGTTGTAAACTCTGCTGCCTACACACTACACCATACCCACTCTATACATAGATTTCACTGACGTCACGGCCCTGGCCATGTTTGGGGTCAAGTTAGATGGCTATGTATCATGTATGCTGCGATACTTGAAAATATTGTTTCCTGGCTGTTTTAACCTTTACCAGTTTTAATCTGCCACAACAATATCTTCATGATAGGTTAGATAATCTGCCTTTAGTGTAGAATTACCCAAGTATCTACTCTTGTGAGGTTTATCAACTTTGTTTTGATACCCCCGCCATAGACGGCCAGCGTAGCAGTGACCCCAGACATGGTAGCCACTGTGATACCCCAGCCTACTGGGTGACGTCATGTGAAATCTATGTATAGAAGCATTCCTAGCGTCTTCAGTTCTCAACCAAGTCGCCTCCATCTTTCTCCTGACATAATTAGCCAAAGATAGAAATTAGGTTAATCAATGTTAATGTGTTATCATGTTATCCCCCGTGCCTTGATCAAATTCCATATTGGTAGAAGAAGATTTGCGTTCGTTTGCTTCGTGAAATATATATTTAAAATTTATGTACGGTAATATAATACTGACAGTCACAGACAATATTCCTTTTCCTTTCTTTTCTTTATCTTTATGCACTTAATATGTATGACAACGATTTTATATGTGAAATGGAAATAAAATCTTATAATAATAATAATAAATAATAATACTTTGGCGTTTATATAATATCTTCAGAATTTGTCTCACACTAAAACGATGAATGGCATCGAATGATATTACATGGGTCAGATTTTCAGAAAATGTACAATTCGCCTTCACCAATCCTCTCTAATAACCCACATTTAAGACAAAACTGAGCTTCAAAATGCAATTAAACATAAGAGAACTGATACTTTAAATCGATGTGATACCAAATATACTCAGATATACGGTATTCATCATTTTTCAGTCTAATTTAGCAGAATTTCCTAAATGTGTAGAGCTGCCAATTGTACATTTTCTGAAAATCTGACCCAAATAAATGTGCTTAGGCTCTTGGGTTCGCTGAACTTCCTCTTCTTTAGTTGTTCAGCAGCTTTGCTTATATAAATGCATGTAATCAAGGATTTTGAAGGGTTATTCCAATAAATATGTTACAGTTGTGGCTTAAGGGGAGAGATAAATCTCTGTTTCTTTTAATTATATTCAAAGATCTATGGATGGCGGATGGATGGGTACTAAATTTGTGTATTTCTCTGTCCGCCTGCTATAGCAAGCCTATCTATTATAGCAACGTTGGACAGAAAGGAGGGGGGCCCTACCGGTGCATATAAACACTCGTAACTAGATACGATATTCGTTAATGAACATGTATATCTAAATTTGGTGCCAATCCTGATAGGTAATTGGCAACCGAAGAATTATATAAACCGATACCGTGGAAAGAAGGTACCCTTAAACGTCAATGCACAATTCAAACGTATTCAAACGTATTTAAACTGAATAAAAAAAATGTTGGGTTATGGTACAATGGGGTGTATCCTTTTTGGGTGTCATCATTTCGAACTGCACTAATGATAGATATGGGTCAGATTTTCAGAAAATGTACAGACGAAAATTTCAGACGAAAATAAAGTTCAAAATACAGTTCAACCTAACCAAACAGATTGCTAGAACCAATACAATGCCGAATATACTCGAATGTACCTAGTATTGACCAAATTGCAGCCTAATTTAGCAAAACTTTCTAAATGTGTACAGCTGCCAATTGTACATTTTCTGTAAATCTGACCCATATCCTCTTGGAGGCTGGTTTTGATGTGCTCAACCCTGATATTTTAAATCAATTTGATACCAAATATAATCAGATATACCCGGTACTCATTATTTTTCAGCCGAATTTTGCAAAATTTCCTAAATGTGTAGAGCTACATTTTGTGCATTTTCTGAAAATCTGACCCAAGTAGCAAGTAATTGATAGATCATTTCTTTTCATTTAGTATTTGTCGACTTTTGCAGGATCATGGAATGAAAGTACCAAGGAACAAACATGTGAGCGCCTCAAGGATCGTATCTGAGAAAACGGTAAGTTCTACTTTAATAGGGCACTTGCATAGCCGCCATTTTGAATCTTCGGGGTTCGTCCCGTTTTCTGACGGGTCAAGATCAGTCTGAACCCAAACAGAGAGCCATTTGCTATAATTAAAGCACCGATACCGTGATTCCTATGATCTAATATAAAGGGTCTAAGGTGTAGATGAGATGGAAACATAGAAAAAAGCTTGACGAATAATAACATCTATTTGTAAGACTGTATAATTTGGAATTTTTCTTTAATGTGAATGTGAACGATATAGCACATGTAACGATGATAATTTTTCTGTAGAATCTTATTTACTTGGTCATGGCAACGCACGAAATATCACTGCATCTTGTCAGTCATGCGTCTTTCTTTATACAAATAATAATTGTTAAACTGTTTCAGCCAATAAAATATTTTAAAAAAAAAATACATATCCCATGCTGTACATGACATGTTTTCTACAGATGTCATCAGTCCCATAGTTCCATGCTAATCATGATTCAAGATGGCGACTATGCAAATCCCCCTATTGTATACATTTGTGACAGAGCCAGACTGTACCGTAATCCGACACGCTGGGAATATATATATAAACATAGTTTTTATCCGCTGAACTTCACGTTTAACAAATTGTTGCTTCATGTGTGTCAGCATATTTACGCTTCAGCACCTAAATTAGGGGTTCATTTCAGTCTATAGGACATATTATGGCATATCAAATGAACAAACAAGGGATATTTTATAAATATTTCCTAATGGGGGATTCAGCGATAGACCAACTTATGGGTCAGATTTTCAGAAAATGTACAATTCGCCTCCACCAATCCTCTCAAATAAACCCACATGTAAGACAAAAATTAGCTTCAAAATGCAGTTTAACATAACAGAACTGATACTTTAAATCAATAGGATACCAAATATACTCAGATATACCCGGTATTAATCTTTTTTTAGCCAAATTTAGCAGAATTTACTAATTGTGTAGAGCTGGCAATTGAACATTTTCTGAAAATCTGACCCATATGCACTATTCAACATAAAGATATTAGTAGACGTGACGGCACCTTTTCTAACAATAGATGATAGATGAGGGCAATATGTGGGTCAGATTTGTCAGAAAATGTACAAATGGCAGCTGTACATATTTAGTAAATTCTGCAAAATTAGGCTGGAAAATGGCCAATACTAGGTAAATTCGAGTATATTCGGCATTGCATTGATTCTAGTAATCTATTTGGTTAGGTTGAACTGTAAATTGAAGTTTATTTTTGTCTTAAATTTGGGTTATTTGACAGGATTGATGAAAGTGAATTGTACATTTTCTGAAAATCTGACCCGTGTAGGGTGCGAATAACAGGTTAAATATTCACCAATGTGAACGCGTGACATGGATTCTGACCCAGGCCCTGTTCCAGCTCTCTGATATAATGGGTCAGATTGTCAGAAAATGTACAATTGGCAGCTCTACATATTTAGTAATTTCTGCTAATTTCTGCTAATTTCTGCTAAAAAACTGATAAATTTTGGGTATATCTGAGTATATTTGGTATGGCATTGATTTAAAGTATCAGTTCTGTTATGTTAAACTGCATTTTGAAGCTCATTTCTGTCTTAAATGTGGGTTATTTGAGAGAATTGTTGAAGGCGAATTGTACATTTTGTGGAAATCTGACCCATAATAGCCGATGTCATCCACCAACTGCTGCTGACGTTGGCGATTTGGCTGACGTCGGCTTCATAGGATGAATGACGTAGACAGCAATATCTACTTATAGACACTGTGACTTTATTATACTCCTTTAATGTATGCAGTCTGCTTCTGCATCAATTCGCACCGCTACTACGGATATATAATTATAAAGACATATTATAGGACTTGTGAATGTTTCATCTGAAAAGATTCTGCGAGGTTCAGTAACCTAAACATATCTGGGTCAGATTTTCAGAAAATGTACAATTCACCTTCGCCAATCTTCTCAAATAACCAACATTTCAGACAAAAATAGGTTCAAAATACAGTTCAACCTAACCAAGCAGATTGCTAGAATCAATCCAATGCCGAATATACTCGAATTTACCTAGTATTGACCAAATTGTAGCCTTATTTAGCAGAATTTACTAAATGTATACAGCTGCCAATTGTACATTTTCTGAAAATCTGACCCATCTAGGGCTAGATTGTCTTTTCCACGCCTCCCTGCCGAAAAAAGATATAAATCTACTAAACAGGGACCGTCAAGAAATATCGTATTGTCTGTTTATTTTAGTATTATTTAATTGGTGTTAACTACATGTAGTCACTTTGATGGGGGTCTGTGAGACGCGACGATGATGCTGCATCTAATATCGTACTATACTTGAGTTGTTTTTAAATCTGTTTAATATTTGACAGAAAATGTCAGCTCAATTTCATTGCACTAGCTGTCCCTTTACTCCCCCTACCTAGAAAAACCTTCCCCCTATACATTTTTTTACCATCCCTGATTTTTTTTACCATATCTTACTTTTTTTGGATTTTTTGACAAAAATGCTTTTAAAAGCAGGGGGAACAGGTTTTCCTGACCCGGAACTGTCAAAAAGCACATCTCCTCTGTTTAAAACAACTATTGTTATGAGATAGACATTTTTTTTCAGTTCCCGGGAGGTGGTTTCCTAAAAAAAAAAAAAAAAAAATGTTACTATCCCCCCTACCTAGTTTTCAGCCAGATAAATCGGAAACACACCTATTTTGTTTTGCCTAAGCTAAAGGTAGAATAATCTTACAATGCAAGTGCATGTTAAATCTGCAGTTGATATCTTTGGAAATGATATTTAGATGGTATGGAGGTTCGGTTTGTTTTCACATTTCCCATTGGTTTATTGTTTGTCGGGCCCATGCCCAACCGTTCTTTCCCATCCATCCTGGTTCAGCCTGTATTTTCCAGGGCTTGTATTTGGGTCAGATTTTCAGAAAATGTACAATTCACCCTCCCAAATCCTCTCAAATAACCCACATTTAAGCCAGAAATGAGCTCTAAAATGCAGTTTAACATAACAAAACAGATACTTTAAACCAAAGTGATACCAATTATACTCAAATATACCCAGTATTTATTATTTTTCAGCCAAATTTAGCAGAATTTACTGAATGTGTAGGTCTGCCAATTGTACTTTTTCTGAAAATCTGACCCATTTAGGAAAGGCTAATGATAGTGGGTGTTTTGTAGTGTTAGACAAAGACTACTCACATAACCACGTCGGTTGCCAATGTAATTCTGTTCGGGGGCTATCAGGAAGATAAGTAAGGACATACGATCCCACTGAAGGACACAGTCAAATAAATACCCAAGGTCAGCAAACTCTATGTTTACTAACATATCTATGACGTGCCTCCCTCACCCGCCCATGCAGTGTAAGGGCCAAGAAAAAAATAGGTGTGTTTCCGATTTACACTCATCGTAGGCTCATAGCCTTTTGCAGTACTACCTAGAAAAACCTTCCCCCACCTAAAATTGTTTTTACTGTACCTGATTTTTTTTTTTATCATATCTTACTTTTTTTTGGGGGGTGGGGGGGGGACAAAAAAAGCTTATGAAAGCAGGAAAACAGGTTTCCCTGACCCAGAACTGTCAAAAAGCACATCTCCTATGTTTAAAACAACTATTGTTCTGAAATAGACAATTTTTTTCAGTTCCTGGGAGGTGGTTTCCTAAAGAAAAAAAATTTCAAAAAAAAGTTACCCTCCCCTACCTAGTTTTCAGCCAGATAAATCGGAAACACACCTATTTTTGTGTTTGGCCTAAGAGACGTATCCAACTCCTTGTTGACTAGAGATGGCTTCGCGGAGCTTCTCTCCTGGCTTCCTGGAAGGGCCACACAAGGCGCCAAGAATAACAAATTAAAGAAGAATTAATACATATATCTATATTCGAGGTGTACCATAGGGTAATTGTTCACAGGGTAAAGCTGTGCCCACACACAGCCGATTTGGCTCCCGATTGCCCCCCGATTTTGGTCTCCCGATAAATCCTATGACATCATTTCAAGTCCTGGTTTATGTTTTTGAAATAACATCGACCAGGATTGGAAATGAAATCATAGGATTCATTGGAAGACCAAAATCGGGGGACATTCGGGAGCCAAATCGGCTGTGTGTGGGCAGGGTTTAACTGTAGGAGGAACTGGGATTTGAAAAAACCTGGACATACAAACTAATTAAATTTGATCCTCTCGACATACTCATGTAACTGTTTATGATAAATAAAAGGTTTTCTCAATTCAATTCAATTCAATCATTATAAATGATAGATATATTGTTGTTTGTAATTGATAATTATATCATTATTATGTATTATTTTTTTATGTTATCACTACTCTCCCAAAGACGACCTTAGCATGGATAAGAGGCATTACATTTTTTAAGATTCTATTTTGGTTGAAACTATCATTGGAGAGACAATATTATGAACAGGAGATAGATTGATAATATAAGTAGAATACCGTAACAGGTATAACGTAATGCAGTACAAGTGATTGGGCTTTAATATGATTATATAATAGTTGTAATATGACATAGTAATCATCTTAGGACTTAAATTGTAGCCTAGGATATGCGTTGATTAATTCTTGATTGATTTTACAATTTATTTAATTAACAACTGTTGCATTTCATGCCATAAATGCAAGTACTAGGTATCAGTATAGGCCCCCACCCCCCACCCCCACCTATCTGTCAATATGTAAGGTTACCAGTGTAATCATATATAATCCCGTATACATGTATAACTGTAACCTACCTTTGTAACTGCAAATGGAACCTGTACTCTTACAAATAAACCAGATCCTTACACACAAATTGGACTTATTAATCAACGGAGTCTCATTGGCTTTATCGGTTTATTGGCTTTGTATTTTAGTCAGTGATGAACACGCACGGAATTATATATATTTATTATTAATTAAGAGTGGAGGACAAAATCCAATCCACTTTTCTTTATGTTCTCGAATGACCCCTAGTTCGAAACAACAACTGCAGTTAATTGTCTGTGTGTACACGGGTTATATTATGAGCTTGATTATCATATTACTGCCATGTATAACAACCACAACCAATAACGATTCCATTCTTCTAAATTCAAGTGGATAAAAGAAATTAAGGATAGCAACATCTCTAAACCTGTTACCCAGTCTAGGCCCAAATTTAGGTTGAGAGTTCCTTCAAACGAAGGGAAAGCCTCTCTACTCAAACTGCCAAGTGCCATTATAATTCCATCAAGACCGCAAAATATCATTATATTCCCATTAAAATGCCGAGTCATAGACCAGAAAACTGTTTAGTGAAGTAGGCTGACATAACATTCTTATCTGATCTGGGGGTTTGGACCTAAAGAGTACCTCCCAGTCTAGGTCCAAAGTTGAGAGAGTCCCTTCAAACAAAGGGAAAGCCTCTCGCCTAAAACTGCCAAGAGTCATTATAATTCCATTAAGACCGCAAAATGACATATTCCCATTAAAACGCCGAGTTTTAGGCGAGGAGGCCGATTAGCGAAGTAGGCTGACATACCATTCTGATCTGATCTGAAGGTTTGGACCTATATAGACTGCTCCTAAAATTCCCACTTGAAACTTCATCGCTTGTCAATAAATCAAATCTTGGAGAACGAATATTTGTTAATGGCCCGTTGAAATCTGATTCACATACATTTGATCACAAGGCCAGAGAGCTGGTAACTATATTGTCAGAGTAAAAGTAATGTAAACACTCTAGGTCCAAACCCTCGGATCAGATAAGAATGGTATGTCAGCCTACCTCGCTAATCGGTTGCTTGTCCTAGAACTCGGTGTTTTAATGGGAATATGATGACATTTTTATGGAATTATAATGACTCTTTGCGGTTAGAGGCGAGAGGCTTTCCCTTCGTTTGAAGGGACTCTCTCAAGTTTGGGCCTAGACTGTGAACATGAAAAGCGAGGGTACGTGCATACTGATGTATGATATTCAGCCATGAGGAAAGGCTGTTTAAGGCCAAATGGTGCCCGAGCATGTCGCACCTCAGAATAATTCTTTTATATTTACCTTCTTTTACTCTGAGGTCGCACCAGTTATGGCCTCAGAGTAAAGAGACTTTATCCAGGGGACGAATTCATCATAAAAAAAAATGAGTCAGATAATTTCCTTTCTCAATATTTTTTTTTTTATAAAAAAAACTTCTTCATAGATATGGATTGAGTGCGTTCCGTATGGCAATGTTTCTACCAAACAAACATGACTTAAATTGTTTGATGATGCAACCCTGGGGAATAGACTAGCTTTATTATATTATAGAATGTGTTCCATCCATATATGGGTCAGATTGACAGAAAATGCACAATTGGCAGCTCTACATATTTAGTAATTCCTGCTAAATTATGCTAAAAAAGTGATAAATTATGGGTATATCAGAGTATATTTGGTATCGCATTGATTTAAAGTATCAGTTCTGCTATGTTGAACTGCATTTTGGAGCTCATTTCTGTCTTAAATGTGGGCTATTGGAGAGGATTGGTGAAGGCGAATTGTACATTTTCTCAAAATCTGACCCAGAAATCATTGTGTAGATCGTTCTCAGGGGAAGGGAGAAAAAATGCACTGGTTGACCGGGGCCTTGTTGTCCTGGAAAGGAGGATGAGGTGTCCTCATAGGGACACACACACACACACACACTCACACACTCACCAGGCCTCGGGTCAGGTCAAAGATAGACTCCACTAAATCACCTTTTTCCTTGTTCTCTGAAACCTAGAAATGCCAGTTCCGGCAAGGCTGACACTGAGACCTCCCGCGCAACGGTATTTTAGACTCAGGAACCTATCTCGGTATATTTAGACTACCATGCCACCTCCTCCTCCTTCCTTTGGAAAGATGGAGCAAAAACTGTTTTCATATGAAGGAGACTTTGTGTTGTCACATCTGTGATATTTCACGAACATCAAAGTCGTTAACGCATGGCCGAACTGTCGCTTTATTACTGTGTTTTTCACCTGACGTTATTCTTAGTTCTAAGCTGATAGGCTGTTCCACTTGGTTACCTCCTAGGGTTCAAATCACTCCCCCATTCATCATGTTTCTTTATAAGAGGAAGCCACATAATATCCTGAGGCAACGAATCTCTTCATTTTGCGAAGGGAACCCGGGTTCAACTCATGGATCAGATCTTCTGAAAATGTACAATTGGCAGCTCTACACATTTAGGAAATGCTCCTAAATTAGGCTGAAAAATGATGAATACCGGGTATATCTAAGTATATTTAGTATCGCATTGATTTATAGTATCAGTTCTGTTATGTTAAACTGCATTTTGAAGCTCATTTTTGTCTTAAATATGGGTTATTTGAGAGGATTGGTAAAGGCAAATTGTACATTTTCTGGAAATCTGACCCTCATAGGCCTGGTTTGTAAAGGGAGAAGCCCCCCAGCACACTCACACCGTCATTGAACCTATCATGGGAGGGGCGAGGTTAACGAGCAAGGCAATCAACTCTGCAATTCCGATAGACACAGATACTGGGATTCGATCTCAGACCATTTCGACAGCAACAACGAGTGTGTTTTAAACTCGTTGATAGCAAGCAAGGCACCGCGAATGTTAAAATTAATGCATCAGTCTAGGCCCAAACTTGAGAGAGTCCCTTTAAACGAAGGGAAAGCCTCTCGCCTCAGACCACAAAGTACCATTATGATTCCATTAAGACCACAAAATGTCATCATATTCCCATTAAAACGCCAAGTTCTAGACCAGGAAACTGATTAGCGAGGTAGGCTGATATACCATTCTTATCTGATCTGAGGGTTTGGACCTATAGAGTGGAGGGATATTATCCCGTGCGATATGTTTATTGCAGAATTACGGTACTTCTTCACTTTATTAGACTAGAAGTCAGCTTTAATATGAGGAGGGCCCGACCCTAAGAACTGGTTTGTTTCTCTCTATATATCTCTGATCTTCAAGGTAATATCACATTTTATAGAATATGTGCAATATGCGTTTCAGGAAAATGAGTCATAAGTCGCAAAAAATAGATTTTGAGATACCATTATATTTGAAAGGAGGAGACCAAACCGATTCCAAGGGTGGTCAAAATGAAGGACATTAAGTAAGTATGTCTATATTTTAAGTTTCATATTTTTATTTCCGAAAAAAAAAAAGTTTTCAATATTTCAGGGTGAACAATTACTAGTAAAGTAGGTAAATGTACTCCATAGAATAGTCTTAGAAATGCATGAATATATTTAATACAACCTGAAATTTGGTCCATGTTTTCATAAGACTAGATACTCCAAAAATGAAAACATTCCAAAAAGGAGATCTTGTGTATAAATGACTTTTAAAAATATGAATTTTGCGACTTGTGACTCATTATCAGAAACAGATCACATATTCATTCACCTCAAGGAGCCCCACCCTACCTACCCCTACCGACCCCTGACGAAACCAGCATGACAGGCTAACTTTAACCCCTGCTTTTACTCAGAATCCAGATCATTGTGTAAACTATTCTAAGATACTGAGATACCAGGAAGCTATAGTTTAGCGCCCTATTCCTTGAGAGTGGTCTAAGAAGGAATTGGAGGACAGACCACATGTATTGACCATTAAAGGTTACCGTCCACCGCCTCTGCCGATAGACCAGAATGGGATTAGAGATCTGATATCCTATTACTGCTAAGACAGGAGGAACTATCATACAAATTTGGTCGAGGGGGCAGAGCCATGCCATGGCCCAGCTGTTCTTTTATGAGGGTTTTAACAGATTAACAAGAACTAATGGTCATTCCCTCTTCCACTCCTCGAGATCAGAGAGAAAACACCGGTGTCTAATTAACCTGTCATAAACTATAGGTTAGCTGCGTTTCTCAGCGTAAATACAGTCTATATTATACTCGATCTTCGTTATCTAAACTTCCAGATTAAATCATCCACAAGCTATTTGTATTGTAAGAAAATAAGATTGGGGCACAACGAAAACCATTCGACGGAATGAGCGTGTTTTGTGCATCAAATATAGCCTACTGAATAAAAGAAAAATGAAAAAAAAGAACAAAGAACATGTTAGTGTTCCAGCCTAGATATATGGGTCAGATTTTCAGAAAATGCACAATTGGCAGCTGTATACATTTAGTAAATTCTGCTAAATTAGGCTGCAATTTGGTCAATACTAGGTAAATTCGAGTATATTCGGCATTGTATTGATTCTAGCAATCAGTTTGGTTAGGTTGAACTGTGTTTTGAACTTTTATTTTCGTCTGGAATTTGGGTTATTTGAGAGGATTGGTGAAGGCCAATTGTACATTTTCTGGGAATCTGAGCCATATATGTTACTACTGACTGTGGTCTGAGAACAGATTACTTACCCTTTACACTGTCTAAGCTTACCCCAAACAACAACAAAATATGAAAAAAACAAAAAAAAAAAAAAAAACCCAGAAAAATACGAGTCCCATTTGTTAGTCTACTGCACATCAAATCGCCGGCCAGGAAGGTTTTCTGTTCCAAGCGGCCTAGATTGACGAATTACAAAAACATCACTTTTATGGTGATAATAATCACCCATAATAATATAATATACATTCACATATTTCCATTGGAACAATTGATGACCCACAGCCAATATGCATCACAATGCATGGGGGGTTTCAATACCCACCTAAAGTGCTTGCATGCAGCCTCAAGTATCAAAATCTGTTTTTGACGTATTAAAATGTAAGAAGGCGCATGCAGAATTAGCAGAATGGTTTGGTTCCCGGTGTTGATATAGTCAACAAGCAAGGCGCTTGAATTATGAGCGTTTAGGAGATTAATTAAGGCAATGGTTCATTGTTTGTGAGGCAGGTGGGGCCACCGGTAGTGTGCGCTATGACCTGAGGAGGCAGTGTGAGTGAGGTCCATGGTGAGGTCCTACATGGCGGGGCGGTGATTGATGGGGCCCTGGTGTACTGGATGAACCTGGTCCTGGCTGTACCCAATAACCCTAGCAGGGAAGCATGTCACGGGTACACAAAGACCATGCAAAATGTAAATGTTTTGAAGAACGCTAGAAGAACGCTACTCAGCATTACCAACCCTCCTCCCCCCTCTCTCTCTCTCTCTCTCTCTCTCTCTCCAATCCTGGGAATATTCGTGTGAATACAGTCTATAGTTTAGCGCTGCTTTCCTTTAGAGGGAAGTGGGAATGGGTAGGTGGAAGGGGAGGGAACGCCATATATCCTATGGTCATTTAGGCATCATTTCATGATTTTAAGTGCCATTAAACGTCGCCTACTTGATATGTGCTATCATGACTTGGCTTAGATGGGAGAGGATTAAACCTAAGACAGGAGGAACTTCCCCCAAATTTGGGTCGAGGGTGGCGAGCCCAGCTGTTTTTTATGGGGATGTGAACTGATTAAGAGGAACTAATGGAATATGCCTTCTTCCATACCTCGACATAAGAGAGAAATCCCCGCTCTATAATTACCCTGCCATAAACTATAGGCCCAGAGTTGAGAGAGTCCCCTCAAATGAAGGGACAGCCTCTCGCCTCAAAGTGCCATTATAATTCCATTAAGATAGCAAAATGTCATGACTTCTAGGCCAGGAAACCGATTGGTGAAGTAGACTGACGTACCATTCTTATCTGATCTGAGGGTTTGGACCTAGAGTGGATAGACGATTGTGCAGAACAACTTAATTGTACGAGGGGTGTTTTAGAATTGTATTTAGAATTGAAGAAATGAGGATTTCTTCGGTGTTCGTTTGATAAATATAATTATTTATAACAAATCTACGAAATTCTATGATATGTGGGTTGGAAGGAATGCACTAGTACACATGTATTTAACGCACTTCTGAGAGAGTTTCTCAATCACAATTGCTCTGTATATGGGTCAGATTTTCAGAAAATGTACAATTCACCTTCACCAATTCCCTCAATTAGCCCACATTTAACACAAAAAATGAGCTTCAAAATGCAGTTTAACTTAACAGAACTGATACTTTAAATCAACACGATACCAAATATACTCAGATATACGCGGTATTCTTCATTTTTTCAGCCTAATTTAGGAGAATTTCCTAAATGTGTAGAGCTGCGAATTGTACATTTTCTGAAAATCTGACCCATATATTTATATCGGCATTACCTACATGTATCAGATTACATGATCAATTACCTTGGATAATCCAATACTATTTGAAACAAATTATAATTCTTCATTTGAGAAGGGCAGTGGTTTTCGCAGGTGATTAAAATAATTGCCTAGGTATCCGACACCAAATTTAAATTTAGTTTCCGAGGCATTAGAGAAATAATTCGCTCTACGATGATCCAGGTGTGTGCTGGAATGAAATCAGATGACATGGATGCCAAGATACATGTCAGATTTCCAGAAAATGTACAATTCGCCTTCACCAATCCTCTCAAATAACCCACATTTAAGACAGACATGAGCTTCAAAATGCAGTGTAACATAACAGAACTGATACGTTAAATCAATGTGATATCAAATATACCCGATATTCATCCTTTTTCAGCCAAATTTAACACAATTTACTAAATGTGTATAGCTGCCAATTGTATATTTTCTGAACATCTGACCCATACATGCCTGACAGGCTCGTTTTCTTCGTGCCGGTGCCAACGGTATAGCACCGCTTTGTTCGTGTATGACTAACAGCATATCTAATGATATTTCCCGACTGATCAATGAAGCAGCATTTATTATTAGCACCAGCCTATCGATGATCTATAAGGGTCAGATTTTCAGAAAATGTACAATTCACCTTCACCAATCTTCTCAAATAACCCGAATTTCAGACGAAAATAAAGTTCAAAATACAGTTCAGCCTAACCAAACAGATTGCTAGAATCAATGCAATGCCGAATATACTCGAATTTACCTAGTATTGACCAAATTGCAGCTTAATTTAGCAGAATTTACTAGAAGTGTACAGAAGCCAATTGTACATTTTCTGAAAATCTGACCCACAAAGAGTTTAATGGCACCATTCCAGCGATGACATTATTGAATATTCCCAAATTAATATATTAATCTAATAGCCATAAATAATATTATCGATATAGCCTATTATAGGGAAATCATTCAAACATTGATAGCTAGGTATATTGATAGATGGTTACAATGGAGGAATTATTTATTCAACATCAGTCAGATTCAACCAACCAGTTTCAATACATCATATGAACTAACCAGTCTAGGCCCAACCAACCAGTTTCAATACATCATATGAACTAACCAGTCTAGGCCCAAAGTTGAGAGAGTCCCTTCAAACGAAGGGAAAGCCTCTCGCCTCAAACCGCAAAGTGCCATTATAATTCCATTAAGACTGCAAAATGAATATTCCCATTAAAACACTGAGTCCTAGGCAAGAAAACCTATTAGCGAAGTAGGCTGACATACCATTCTTATCTGATCTGAGGGTTTGGACCTAGAGTGTAACGGAAATATGAGGGTTCTGTTATTGTATGCTCTCTTAATTCAATTAAATTAAATTCAACATTATTATTTATTTGTACCTAAAACTCTGTAGAGATACTGCGCTTAATTGTCCATAATATTTAGGGTTAATCGTTAGGGTTCATGTGGTATCAGATTGATTAATCTTTCCCATCTTCTACCCGCTTGTATCCTCTGCAACTGCATAAACAGTCTGTGGGTCAGATTTTCAGAAAATGTACAATTCACCTTCACCAATCCTCTAAAATAACCCACATTTAAGAGATAAATGAGCTTCAAAATGTAGTTTAACATAACAGAACTGATGCTATAAATCAATGCAATGCCAAATATACTCAGATATACCCGATATTCTTCATTTTTCAGACTTATTTAGCAGAATTTCCTAAATTTGTAGAGCTGCCAATTGTACATTTTCTGAAAATCTGACCCCTGTATTTGTTTGAAACGACTGTGTCGGAAGACAAAGGTAGGCCTCCTTTGTTTTCCATAGGTATTATTGAACGAATCATTGAAAGAATTCACACCAATTTCAATAAGGGAGTTGCATGTGCCAATGCGCATGTCTATTGCAGTGCAGTGCATCCTGGGATGCATTCTGTTGAAATCTGACATACAAATATTTGGGTAATTTTTATCGAAAATTGCAAGAATGTTTTCACCGATATCAGAGTTTGTATAATTGAGTTATGAAAACTAAATGCATGATGGGAAAGATGGGGACATGTGTTAATATGGAAACATGTAAAAGAGATGGCTATTGTCATTAGAGCATTGATAGATATGCCATGCTAAACATGGCATGTTTTCTTAGAGTGTACACTGAACCATTAACCCCATAATTCCATGCGAATCAAGATTCAAAATGGCGGCTATGCAAACCCCCTATTGCTTTAATGGGAAGGCAGTGAGGTAGACAACCATAGGCCACGACTACATCTGCAGTCCCCGTTTGGCCTTTTCATTCCCCGTCTTTTATATAATAGTGCGTTAGTATACCGGGTGGTTATTACGTCATACTTCTATACATACACAGTTTCATGTAATAGCTGCTGTAGTGAATTACACGCCCCTCAAGCATTGTACAGGGGTCAGATTTTCAGAAAATGTACAATTCAACTTCACCAATCCTCTCAAATTACCCAATTTTCAGACGAAAATAAAGTTTAAAATACAGTTCAACCTAACCAAACAGATTGCTAGAATCAATACAATGGAGAATGTACTTGAATTTACCTAGTATTGTCAAAATTGCAGCCTAATTTAATAGAATTGACTTAATGTGTAGATCTACCAATTGTACATTTTCTGAAAACCTGACCCACCTGTAGAAGCCACCTCGGACCGGTTCAATACTGGCAGGTCAGCGCTGGGTCGGTTGTTAATTTGTCCTACACTGTTGGTTTTCCGACTTTCCATTCACTATTAAACTTTGTATGATGCAACGAATAGATCTGCAACGGTTAGTGCTCAGAGGTCAAGCCATGTGAAAGCTTATATACAGCCTAGGCCCAAACTTAATAGAGTTCCTTCAAACGAAGGGAACGCCTCTCGCCTCAAACCACAAAGAGTCATTATGATTCCATTAAGACTGCAAAATGTCAATATATTCCCACTAAAACGCTGAGTTCTAGGACAAGAAACCGATTAGGGAAGTAGGCTGACATACCAGTGTAACGGAAATATGAGGGTTCTGTTATTGTATGCTCTCTTAATTCAATTGAATTAAATTCAACATAATTATTTATTTGTATCTAAAACTCTGTAGAGATACTGCGCTTAATTGTCCACAATATTTAGGGTTCTTATCTGATCTGAGGGTTTGGACCTACAGTGTATACTGTTTTTTTTGCATCGAACAAACTAAAACTTATTCACATTGTTAACTCTCTTTCTACTTATCGGTAAACGTATTGTAAATCAGGCTACTCTGAGAATATTTTTACCTATGTATACAAATGTTTATTGTCCTGAATAAAATATTTCTAAATCAAAACCAAAGTCAAATATTCAATCCAATGCAACACTATGGCACGGCACACTCATGCCTCATTCATACTAATTATTAAAAGAAAAATAGTTATTGCCGAAATTGTATGGTGGAAATTATGCAACTTTGTTGATTTCCGCTGAGTCAGCTAATTCTAACATATTCCAATTGAAGTGAAAACATAATGTTATATAAGAACGGGTAAATGGGCTTAAAATCAATACATCTTAACTGTACTGAAACAGTTATACTTAGGAGGGTTCTGGTGAATTAAGTCCTATATCTCTGTTAATCAGGACTGAATTTCACTTTTCTTGAGCCCCCCCCCCCCCCCCCCCCAAAAAAAGATAAAAATAATAGGTGTGTTTCCGATTTATCTGGCTGAAAACTAGGTAGGGGAGGGAGGAGGGGGGGGGTAACTTTTTTTTCTTGAATTTGTTTTTTAGGAAACCATCTCCCAGGAACTGAAAAATATGTGTATTTTATAACAATAGTTGTTTTAGATATGGGAGATGTGCTTTTTGACAGTTCCGGGTCGGGAAAACCTGTTTTCCTGCTTTTATAAGCTTTTTTTGTCAAAAAATCCCCCCAAAAAGTAAGACATGGTAAAAAAAAATTTAGGCAGGGGAAGGTTTATCTAGGTAAGGGGGGGGGGGGGGGTAAATCGGAAACACACCTATTATTTTTTTTGCCTGATACTAGAATTGGATTTATACACTGCATGTTGCTCCTTTCAACTTCTACTATTTGGGACGCTGTACTAAATCGATCTTAAAAGAAAACTACCCGTCTTCTGTAGTACTAAAGCGTTCAGTACGCAGATAATGATTCTATCATACTGTTATAACTCATTGTGTCAGGTAGAATTGCATTGTTAGCTTGTATTCTGACATAAACACTGAATTACATAAAACTATTACTCGTGCATGGGTCATTCAAAGCTGCACTAATCAAGTTATCCCCAGGTTGATAAAGGCATTATTAAAAGTAGCATTGCAGGTATACCATGCCTATCATCGACCGGATTAATCAGCCTACCATATCCTGACCAGCTGTCTCTCGGGGGACCAACTGGTCCCCCCGGCTCTGACTCTTTGAGTCTGCAGAGGAAAAGAAACAATAGCGATATAATCAATGAACTTCCCACGAACTAAATAAGACATGACATTGTGTTTCTCTTCCTGCTTGCATGGGTTCTCTATGAATTATATTACACCCACAATTTCAGTTAATATAGATATATCAACTTTTTATTTTGCTAAGCTCATCCAGGTAAGGGATTTAACGGATGGTTGGGTCAGATTTTCAGAAAATGTATAATTGGCAGCTCTGTATATTTAGTAATTTCTGCTAAATAAGTGATAAATTCTGGGTATATCTGAGTATATTTGGTATCGCATTGATTTAAAGTATCAGTTCTGCTATGTTGAACTACATTTTGAAGCTCATTTCTGTCTTAAATGTGGGTTATTTGAGAGGATTGGTGAAGGCGAATCGTACATTTTCTCAAAAACTGACCCGGTTAAGATTTAGTCTCTTCACCGAGGGTGGCTCACTTCTGTGACAGGTGGTCATGGGCTAAATTATGCCAAGTCGGCAATTCTTATTGTCACACACATTCCACCACAGGGGTGCATTTTACAAGGAAAACAATCGGCGGACGTAGTTGCATGTGTATAGCGCATAACATATTTAGGGCCTAGAGTATAAATACATTTGGGAAATTCTGTTAAATTTGGCTGAAAATGATGAATACCGAGTATATCTGAGTCTATTCGGTGTCGCGTTGAATTATAGTATCTGTTTTGCTATGTTAAACTGCATTTTGAAGCTCATTTCTGTCTTAAATGTGGGTTATTTGAGAGAATAAGTGAAGGCGAATTGTACATTTTCTGACAATCTGACCCATATTATATATATCTGTCTACATTTCCCTGGACACCGAGAATACATAATCATGTGGATAAATTATAGGCCAATGTAATTCTCATAATATTACTATTGGACTATTTTATTTTTTAAATTAGAAATAGGGTAGATCTGTTTCTGGTGCCCGAAATATCATTAGCATCGCGATTAAACAATCAAAGTAAAACAGAGTTAATCAGCAAATATTCTAGAGTGCAGAGTTACAATACTCCAACTGTTATACACTATTGTAAAGAATTGCAATTCTTGCGAGCGGAATTTACCCATAGAGTGGCCGTCCCCCCCTCCCCCTCTTCCCCCCCTCCCCTCCGCCTGGGCCTCGACCGCCACGCGGGACCTGGGTGGAGCGGGGGAGAGCGGGGCACTGGACATCTGTTGTTATGTGTCTACCTGTTTGATTGTCTTAGCAACCGAAATAGCATCGCCAATTGTTCTCCGGCGTGACTCTCATTACGGGGTGGGGGGAAGGGACTGGGGGAGGGAGGGGACGCTACATGCTTGGGTCAGGGATAATGGGAGGGGAGGGGGGGTTGAGGGCAAGGGATCCTCCGCGCAGGCGCACAGCGCATGGCCTTGGCGTGGGAGAGCGCTGGGGGTCATGATCATGTGGAGGAGGATCCCCCTCAGCCAATCATAAGGGTGGATCGCCGGGAGCGCACTTTGCTATACCCATTTTGATGCTAATGAATAATTAACGTGTGACTATAAATAAAGAGGACAGAGTAAGCTTGGATACACCTTGCTGCCTGGCCGAAGACTACTATCA
Organism: Sthenelais limicola; assembly: GCA_942159475.1. NCBI lineage: Eukaryota > Metazoa > Annelida > Polychaeta > Phyllodocida > Sigalionidae > Sthenelais > Sthenelais limicola. Next base: position 119,718,337 of record OW804097.1, read on the forward strand.
TCCGACTTCTCTGACTTCATCATTTTACATACCGAATCTCTGGGCAAATTGCCATTGCATTCTCACACTGGCGACCATTCGAAGAGACGACTTGCTAAAATAGCAAAACCCTCATCTTGAAGTCAGAGAAAAACCAGGCGAGCAAATGAAGAACAGGACTGGGTGAGTGGAAATCTGAACTCTGATTTTGCTTGTATATTATTGTGGAATGTGTGGGAAGCGGATCTGGGGACACTGTACAAAATTGGGTGCAATGATCACACTTAACCACTCATAATACTTGGAGAGTGCGTGAGAAATGCCTAGAGCTTTTATTTCGCTAGGTCCTTGGGTTCTGTATGTTTAGATCTGTACCTTGTACTGTCTAGTTACTCTCTCTAAAAACCGCAATGGAGGTTGATTGGGCGCTAGATGCAGAGGCGGTTGCTGCTCTAGATGTCAATCAAAGAAGGGCAAGGTTTGCGGCAATCAAAGAGATCCGAAGGCGTTTGGAACGCCATGGATCTATGTTGGGAGCCAATGATGGTTCCAACAAGGACACCTTGAGAGAGTGGCTGGATGGGATCAGCAGGGCAAAAGCCTATTGTGCGGCCAATGATGACCTCACTTTAGAGCTTTTGGGGACGCTTGCTAGTGGGCCTCTAGCGAGGTGTGTGGCAGCGTTCCTGCAGATAGCAGAGAACAGAACCTGGGATCTGGCAAGGGCAGAGATTTTCCGACTCTTCATGAATGAAGAGGAGGAACAACAGCTCAGGGCACGCCTCACTGATCTTTATCAACTCCCGTACGAGGATGCTAAGCAGTATGGACGCAAATTCCAGCTGGCATCTCAAAGGGCATATAGCATGGATGATTTAAATCATGATATTGTCCAAGAGACGCTAGTAAGGAATTTTGTGGGGGGACTGAGGGACGAGCAGATACGTCATGACGTATTTGCCGCTCGTCCTCTGACTCTGGCTGAGGCTATCACTCAAGCCTCAGCTGCCGCTCACACCTTCGCATTGGCAGGCCAGCCTGCCAGAGGTGAGAGAAAGGACGAGCCAATGGAGATAGGGGCCGTCCTAAATCAACTAAAACCCGAAATTCCAAAACCCCCAGCAAATTGGGTACCTTTTTCTGAATTAGAGGCTAGAATAAATATGTTGACCAAAGTAATAGAAAAATGGGAGAACATAAAAACCCCTAACCCAACTGTGATCATGCCCCAACCAAGTACAGCCACCCAGTACCCTTTTCAACCACCCATGTTGCCTATGTATCCACCTTATTACAATCCATCCTACCCACCCCCTCCGGTTGCCAGTTCTCAAGCTGTTAATAACTCAGGGAAAGGGAAGGGAAAAGGTAAAGGGGACGCAGGTCCTGAAAAGAATAAACAGGGAGGAGGGAAGAGGTTTAGGGGCAAGGGTGTTTGCTATGAATGTGGGGAAGAGGGACATTTTGCGAGAGAATGCTCTCAAAGATATGCTCATGTACAAGCGGCGGTGGTAGCGGCCATGCAGATGGCTGCCGCCACCCCCAAGATCGGGAACCAGGGGGAATAGGCAGGCCGGACAGGAGATTTTGTATTTCTATCCCAGTGGCGGGGATGGGGATGCGGGCTCTCATTGATACCGGCGCGTCTAGAAGTTTGATGAGAGAGGATATGTGGAAGGCTTTCTGTAAAGCCTATCACCGTCCACTCATACTAACAAAGGGAGAGACCTTAAAATCCCTCTCTGGTCATGAACTTGTAACAGAGGGACAGGCGATTATTAACTTGGGAGGTAGCTCATTTCCAGTTTATGTTGTTAAAAAACTCCACCATGAAATGCTTTTAGGGGACGATGCGCTAGACATTCTAGACGCCCACATTGTATTCAAAAAGAGAAAAATCATTTTAGAAGGGAAAAGCTATAAGAGTGGGTGGGTGGGTGACTCTGATTTAGAATTTGCCTCCATCCACACTGAAGCAGAAGCTTGGGAAGTAAAATACCCGGCTGTTTTTGGAGAAGGCAAAAAGGGTAATCTTGGAAAATTTAAAGATGTGACAATGCACATAGATACTGGAAATGCGCGCTCCATTAATCAACGGCCATATCGCTTGCCCCTGATTAAAAGAAAACTAGTTGATAAGGAATTAGATGAAATGCTGGAACTGGGAGTAATTGAGCCCAGCACCTCAGCATGGGGGAGCCCAATATTGTTGGTTCCTAAGAAAGATGGGAGTAATAGACCTTGTGTAGATTTTAGAAGACTCAATTCTGTGACTAAAAAGGACGCTCACCCTCTCCCAAATATTCAGGACATATTCGATAGCTTGGCAGGATCAACTGTCTTTTCCACCATTGACCTAAAAAGCGGGTACTGGCAGGTAGAAATGGACCCAGAGAGTATTGAAAAGACTGCATTCGTGTGTCACAGAGGACTTTTTCACTTCAGGAGAATGCCTTTTGGTCTCACTAATGCACCAGCTGTCTTTCAACGGGCCATGAATAAAATGTTTTCGGAATTTATTGGAAAATTTTGCATGACTTTTATAGACGATATTGTAATCTATTCCAAATCTGAAGAGGAGCACGACCACCATTTGGCTCTGGTGTTTGATAAATTAGAAGAGTTCGGAATTACAATCAAAAAGAGTAAATGTATTTTCAAACAGGAAAAGGTAGATCTCCTCGGCTACCAGGTTTCCAAGGATGGGATTAACTCCCACCCAGATAAATGTAGTGCAATCAGGGATATGCTACCCCCAGAAGACGTGAGCGGAATTCGCTCCTTTCTAGGGATGACTGGGTATTACCGTCAATGTATTCCAGATTATGCTAAGGTAGCTTATCCGCTAGTAAAACTCACCAAAAAGTACGCTAGGTTTGAATGGTTGGAAGAACAACAAAATTCTTTTGAAATGCTGAAGGAGCTACTTACTTCAGACAGAGTAATGGCACATCCCCAGCTAAATAAGGCCTACCGCCTTTATACAGATGCCTGTGATTACGCAATAGGGGCCATATTGGTCCAGACTGATAGTCAGGGTGTGGAGAGACCTGTTCAATATATCTCTAAACAACTCTCCGGACCACAGCTAAATTGGGCTACGATTGAGAAAGAGGCATATGCTATTGTTTATGCGCTAAACAAACTTAGGCCCTATCTTCAAGGTAGCGAGTTCAAAATTTATACGGATCACAAGCCATTAAAATCGCTATTTGTAGGTGAAGTCAAAAACACAAAAATTCAGAGGTGGGCGGTACTTATAGCAGAATATGGGGCTCCCATTGAGTATAGGAAAGGGGCCAACAACATTAGGGCGGATATGCTCTCTCGAATAAAAACCAAGGGAAAAGAGCCGACTCTCAGTCAATTTGAAGTCTGCGCTTTAGAAGAAATAGATGAAATTCCTTGGGAATTTGATAAACTCGAGAAAGAGCAAATAAGGTTAGAACAGAGGGAAATGGATGAGTTCCAACAAGGGGTGGAAGAGGAGGGAGACTATACCATAATTGATGGAATGCTCTTTACTCTGATTCCTCCCCCAGGTAAGCCAGCCTACCCCCGGTTGGTATTACCACCCTCAGCCAGGTATAGAGTAGTGAGGCGCGCCCACACTGAGGTAGGCCACCAGGGTATGCGAAAAACATTGGATAGAATTCAAGAGGCCTATAAATGGCCCACAATGCGAAGGGATACTTTCCGTGTTTTGACCAAATGCGCTAGGTGTGCAGTGAACCGAGTCGGGCAGGCGCGTGTACCTCCTACAGCTATGCCTCTGGCAAAATACCCTGGCCAGATACTAGGGATGGATCTGTGTGGTCCCTTCCCCGTTTCTGAACAAGGGAACAGGTATATAATAACTGTAATAGATCACGCTACTGGCTGGGTAGAAGTTAAACCCATACCCACCAAAGCAGCTAAGAATATAGCTGACTATTTGGCGAATGAATACGTCCCCAGGTATGGCCCTCCAGAGGTAGTCATCACCGACAGGGGGCTAGAATTCATGAACCAACAGGTAGAAGGGTATCTCAAATCAATAGGCACTGAAGTAAGGCACTCCACAAGTTTCCACCCTACCACAAACGGTAAAATAGAGAGATTCCACAAAACATTTAAAGGAATACTCAGAAAATTCATAAACGCCAGACCAGCAGAGTGGGAGAGCCATTTAGGCCCTACCCTCTGGGCACATAGAGTCTCCACCTCTTGTGTAACTGGTTTCACACCATATTTTCTAACTTTCGGCACCAAACCAAAATACCCTTTTTCTAAAATATTCCCTACTCCAGAGGGAACAGAGGATGCCGTGCTAAGTGAGCGCCTACAGGCCTTGACAAGTGCGTTCAGAGAGGCCGCTGAGCGCACTGAGGCAAGTAGGGTGGCTAATTACGAAAGATTGAGAGCCAGAGCGAACGCAAAAGATCTAAACATAGGGGATCACGTAGTGGTGTTATCGGGTACCAGCACTCCACTGGACCCGAAATGGGATCATGGTTACATGATAACTGGTATCAGGGGTACCGTCATAACTCTGAGAGGACCCCAAGGTGAACAAAAACGTATTAATAGAAATAGACTTAAGTTGGTATCAGGGGAAATAGAATGGGATGTACTGAGAACTAGGCAACCAAGGGCGGGTCAAGGTAAACGTAATAGGGCTCGGAGACAGGCCCAACAAGCTAATCGAGTCAGACCACCACCCCCACAAAGGCCCGAGCCTCAGGCAGAGCCTGACCCTGTATTCATACCCATACCTCACATGCCTCGTATAATTCAGGTAGAGCCACAGGAGGAAGACGCGCCCGCAAATCAACCAGAGGAAGAGCACATGCTAGTGGAGGACGAGGACCAAGTGCCACGCCCCCAACGACCACAACAAGTGCCACGCCCACCCCAGCAGCGACCGCCAAAGGAGAAAGTACTAGTACTGGCTACACCTAAGCCAGTCACAGTGCGCCCACTCCTACCACCCGCCGTTGCTGTGGAGATTGCCCCTCAGCGCACACCACCTCCAGGTCCAGTCACAAGATCAAGGGCTAAGAGAGGGAGAGTTGAGACTCCAACTACAAACCCTCTACCCAAAGCCCTGAGCACTACATCTGAAGGCACCGAGAAGAGGATTAAGGTTTTCCACTCTTTGGGATCTACAAAGAGAGAGAGGCCTGACTCCTCCCCCAACCCAGTCTCACCTTCTTCACCTGTGCAGAGGCCTAGGAAGCTGCCCTGCATACCACCACCATCACCACCCCCATCGCCACCACCACCACCATCACCCCCACCGTCACCCCCACCACAGCCCCAGCCATGGGAGTTCGATCCAGTGGCACCACCAGTGACGGATTTCTCTCCCACTTCACCCTAAAAACCCTCCTGATGATCGTCTTAACCACGATGGTTAGAGGCGGTCTGTTTGAGGAGGAAGGGGTGTTAGTGTATGAGGAAGGGGAGGTCAGAGCCCTGACCGCGACTTGGACGACTGTGATTGTACTGCACCCTCCCACACCCCCTCCTGTCAAAACTTGGATCTCGGTTCTTAAACGAAGGATTGCAGAGCTCAGACAGGCGGAGGTTGTGGGAGACCAAGATGTTCTCCACTGGGAGGAGCACATGGAGTTCCTCCGGACAGAGATACCAGCACAGGCCCACCTCAAAAACAGGAAGAAGAGGGGCCTATTTAATTTTGTGGGTTCGTTGAGCCGTGCCCTGTTTGGCACAGCTACGGTTGGACAGGTCGAGGAATTGCAAGCTGCAGTTCAAGCGACCCACAATAGTGAGGAAATATTAGCCCATTGTCAAGAGGAGATGGTGTCTGTGCTGAACCAAACTAGACTCTATATGAGAGAAAACCGTATGGACATTGCTGCGCTCCAAGCTGCAGCCAATAACATCTCCCGTCAGGTGGCTGATATCTTAACACATTTGAATGGTTTTAGTATAGAAATTCACCGAATCCACATGCGAAGGGAAGTGGATGTTCTATTGCAACAAGTAGGTAGAGCGGTAGAAAATTACTACCGTCAGAACGAATTGTTCTATCGCCAGCGAATTCAGCTGGAAAGGGGATTCTTAACTGACCAGATTTTACCACTGGCATATTTATCAGAAATTCTGTCTAAATTACAAGAAGGGAAGCATTATACCCCACAAGATAACCGCTGGTATTACAGGCACCTGAACGTCCAACTATTACTAGATGGCGAGCAGGAGTTGGTATATCAGACGGTAATTCCGGCTGTTTCAGGCACCCAATTTCTACATTATAGACTAACATATTTCCCCGTCCCGTATGGTGCTGACCACCTCAGAAAGTTAATGGGAGAGGAAGAAGTGGCCCTAGACAGCGTGTCAAGTGCATCTTTCCTCCCACAGCACTGTATTGGGTTTAAACCACAAATTTGCTCAGCTGCAATTGAACATCTAACCCCAACTTGTGAGACCAATATCATCATGGGTAAAAGACCCGATCTTTGTAAGGCCCAGATTTTGAAGAGAGGTAATTTGACCAATCAAGTATTTAGAGAGGGAGAGTCCATTTCTTCTATAATTTTAACAGTATATCAACCCCTAGAAACCATCCTGAGGTGTCCTGGGCAGAAGCCAGTAATTAAAACGTATCGCCAGCATACTAGGGTAATATTAGAAGACGGTTGTCTCCTGGTTGGAAAGGATTGGCGTGTGAGTAGCATCAAACGCCATAAGTCCCATATAATTCTCCCCACCCCCACGATTATGCCCCTCCCCGGGTTTAATCTGACTTATGGAAATTTCTCCCTTTACCCCCAATTAACCCAACAATTGACCCTTTTACAGAGAGCTGAGATACCCTTACTCTCTCTCACCGATTTTCCTAAGCCCATTTCCCCCACACCTATCCCTAGCCCCTGGTCTGAAAGTTCTATCTGGGGTATAGCCACTCTCATCCCCACCCTCCTAGGAGTCATGACCCTGGGAATCCTCTACCTCCGCCGCCGAAAGGGGCTTGCCCCCAGAGGCATGGTCAACCTCCAGTGTTGCCAAAGGAACCGTAGGCCCCGAGAGAACGCCCCCGAAGAACCCCCAACCCTCACCCTGGAAATCCTACCCCCCCAAGACGAAGATCGAGAGGATGGAGAATCTGACCCTGGCGCCAGGGCTGATTCCCGCCCCTTTGAACACCTCCCCGCCCACCCCTCTACCTCACCATATTACGCTGCCAATCTCGGACTGACCAGGATGAAGTAATAAGTTTCAGCTATTTTGTTTGGTTTTCTGGGTAGTACTTTAATCACTTTATGAACTTGTCTTTTCTTTGTACTCTTTTAATATTTTACTATTAATGCTGTTTTGCCCTCTCTCGGGTGCGAGAGAGACCGCAGAGCAAAGAGTAACATACCTGGGTGAAATCCATTTCTCTCTCAGGAGAAAATGGTGGAATCCACGGACAAGGATCCAGCCCAAAGGTATTTTATCCAACTCTCGCTATGAGAAGTTGTTTTATGCAGACAGAATGGGGCGAGTAAGAGGAGTCTGAGAAGAAGCACCACAGGACCAGAGCTTCTTGTCTATCTCCAAACCATTCTGCTTTGAAGTGTATTTTTCATTGAGGAGTTTTATAAGCCAAACTGCAGGAGAAAACATGTGCTCTGCAGTTATTTTAGGGTTTTTTTAATAATGAAAATACGGTAGTGTTGACTACCCAACCGTTCTCGCTCTCAAAGGCCAAGAGAGAGAGAGAGAGACGGGCGCCCAGTCGGCCAGCGACGAGGTCCAGCGGGGGCCTCGGCTGGTCAGGCGGGCAGAGGAGACGTCGGTGACGACCGCACTAGAGGAATTTGTGTAGTAGAACCCCCAGAGGGAGACAGACATTTGTAGAAGTGTTCAGAAGCACACTTATATACACAAAGACTTCTCTTACCCATGTTGACTAAAAGACTTTTTAGTAATTGAATGAAGGCATCATACGATAATGAACCTTCCCCTAAGGAGACATCTCCAGAGACATTTTTCTGACCGATTAAGGTCCCAAAGAGACATTTTTACCTTTGACTCGTATTATATCTATCTTCTTATCTTACTGCTTTAACATGTATGTTTTTAGTAATGTTACTTGTATTGATGGGGCGGACGGCTAGTATTTTGTTTGAAAGACTGTGTTTTCAATCAAAAGAAAAATATTGGACGAATGTAAAGAATTGCAATTCTTGCGAGCGGAATTTACCCATAGAGTGGCCGTCCCCCCCTCCCCCTCTTCCCCCCCTCCCCTCCGCCTGGGCCTCGACCGCCACGCGGGACCTGGGTGGAGCGGGGGAGAGCGGGGCACTGGACATCTGTTGTTATGTGTCTACCTGTTTGATTGTCTTAGCAACCGAAATAGCATCGCCAATTGTTCTCCGGCGTGACTCTCATTACGGGGTGGGGGGAAGGGACTGGGGGAGGGAGGGGACGCTACATGCTTGGGTCAGGGATAATGGGAGGGGAGGGGGGGTTGAGGGCAAGGGATCCTCCGCGCAGGCGCACAGCGCATGGCCTTGGCGTGGGAGAGCGCTGGGGGTCATGATCATGTGGAGGAGGATCCCCCTCAGCCAATCATAAGGGTGGATCGCCGGGAGCGCACTTTGCTATACCCATTTTGATGCTAATGAATAATTAACGTGTGACTATAAATAAAGAGGACAGAGTAAGCTTGGATACACCTTGCTGCCTGGCCGAAGACTACTATCATCCGACTTCTCTGACTTCATCATTTTACATACCGAATCTCTGGGCAAATTGCCATTGCATTCTCACACTATACTGTAGCTCGTATTGTGGTGACCAAATGGGTAGAATATACAACATTACCAATAGATCTTGGGAATATAGAGCAGAGCATTACAGTACCTTAATTGATATTGTTTTCAATAATCTTACATTATATAACGTATAAAGTGAATTTCATTGTGTTGAAGCATATAGGGTTAATAATATCAATTCACTCTAGGTCCAAACCCTCAGATCAGATAAGAATGGTATGTCAGCCTACAAAGCTAATCGGTTTCCTGGCCTAGGACTCGGCGTTTTCATGGGAATAAAATGACATTTTGCGGTCTTAATTGAATTATAATGGCACTTTGCGGTTTGAAGCGAGAGGCTTTCCCTTCGTTTGAAGGGACTCTCAAGTTCGGGCCTAGACTGAATTATCGAGAATTATTGGTCCTGGGTAAGACCTTAAAGTGCCTGGTCCTGGGTAAGACCTTAAAGGGCCTTTCTGTCTCTTTTCTCTGTCTCTCTCTCCCTTCTTCTCTATCTCTATTTCCTGGGTATGATCATAAACTGCCTCCCTCTCAGCTCTCCCGCCCTTGATATAACACTTCAAAGTGTTGATAAGGGCGTAAAGCAACCAATCTCACTCACTCACTGAATTATCGAACGGGACACAGAGAAAGGAACAACAAGGCTTTACCGATGTTACATCAGACTGGTTCGTCCACTGGAAATAGCCTCACAAAATTGCCAACAGATGTGTGAAGTACTGAGGACAGATTTAGGCAACCAACGTGGAATCTTTTTCTACCCCTTGATTTAGATTATATTCTCAGAAGCGGATTGTAACATCTTTTTTTCTCTCTTGTGAAAGAGATGTGTATAGGCTCCTTCCCATTTTAAATGATAATGGACAGACTGGATTTTTTTTTCCAAAAAAAAAGAGAAGAGTATTGCTTTTACAATTTATAGGCACCATTCATAGATGAAGAGATTGAATTCAGTCAAAAGAATTGCATTTAACTTAAACTTACAGGGTGACATGATATTTATAGGCACTATTAGCTAGATAAATCATTAGATAATTCTTTCATTGTAATATTCGTATATGATATATGTGCCTTCTAACTTGTGTATTGATAACTATTTTTCTATAGTGAGGAATTATACTGAAAATATTGCTTTTATAAAATGTGTAAGCCTGAATAAAATCTGAAATGGCTGTGACATATACAAAAGGTGGGATGAATATAATTGGTTATCACAGCGGGCAATCATTTCAGAATTACATTCATGGGCTATACAGTCTAGGCCCAAACGTGAGAGAGTCCCTTCAAACGAAGGGAAACCACTCGCCTCAAACCACAAAGTGCCATTATAATTCCATTAAGACCGCAAAATACCAATATATTCCCATTAAAACGCCAAGTTCTAGGACAAGAAACCGATTAGCGAAGTAGGCTGACATACTATTACTATCTGATCTGAGGGTTTGGACCTAGAATGTATATATATATATACAGAATATATTTCCCCTATTATTTCCGAAGTAAATAGTGCTATGGTTTAGGAATTTCAATCAGTGTGGTACCCACGTAAAGGCTCTGTCTACGTGAGATACTTGTTAGCATGAACGGGCCTGTAAATTGATCCGATAACACGTAATAAAATGTAATACATTCTGCTGGCAATCAATTCCCTAGGCCAAGAATTATTCATCCTTAATTCTTATCATAGGCACCCATATGTGGGCGTGTGTGTTCATTGACAACATTAGTAGATTATGGAGAAGGTCAAGGTAGTCCAATTTTTAAGATAAAACCCGACCCACACATATATATGGGTCAGATTTTCAGAAAATTTCCAATTGGCAGCTCTACATATTTAGTAATTTCTGCTAAAAAATGATAATTTTGGGGTATATCTGAGTATATTTGGTATGGCATTGATTTAAAGTATCAGTTCTGTTATGCTAAACTGCATTTTGAAGCTCATTTTTGTCTTAAATGTGGGTTATTTGAGAGGATTGGTGAAGGTGAATTGTACATTTTCTGAAAAGCTTACCCATATATAAGAACACAGAATGTGCCAAATTTTGGTAGAAATCCATTGTAGCACATAGGGGCATCTGGGTATTAGATTAGAATTGGCCCTGTTATATATATGTACAATCGCCAACCCAAAATAGCTTGGGATTTTGTGAAAAGCGCATCTAAATCTACGAATGATACATTTCTTTGGGGCGTATTGCTGGCTTTGGCACATGCATGCCAATTACACTCAACTTGTGACCTTCATTTGGGAACAATGATGTTAACATTTTGAATATAGCCAATGTGCTTCGTGATAAACTAACCTATGTACGGGTTCCTTTAAAAGAAATCCGGCAAAAATATTCATAAAGCGAAGCTGTGGCTAGTTCTTTGTCCAGGCTATATAATAGCAGAGGCACGGAAAGTCGGTCATCCCTGTCAGGCCCGGGGGTCATAGGTCATTGGGACACCAGGCCTCCCTCACTCTAGCCCGGCGACACCGACTGTACGCCGAGCCCTGTCGCCGGGCTGATCAGCTGATTGTGGCTCACAAATATGGCAAAAGCCTCATTAGCATGTAACTGGGTCGGCCTTATATGGCAAGTCATTTGCATGCAGCTGTGGACCCGCTTCTCCGCTGAGAGAGACCCGCAGAGGGAGGCGTACGGCACATCGCAGCATCAATGTTATGCTAATGTATGCAACTCCCTGCGCGAATAGGGGCCATGTGGCATGGGAGGGGGGATGAGTGGGGGGAGGGGGTAATTGGGTACACTTGGATCTCCGCCTGAAAGGGGATCTTACCCCGCATCGTCACACATATATACCCCGCCCACTGGTGGTAAGTAACTGGCGGGGCAACCATTCTGGCCTTCCTTTGTTCTCAGTCTACACCAACCATTTGAAACATAATCGATTTCCTTTCGCTACATAAGGCAATTTATTACTTCCCCGACCTAATGAAATACAACCCGGCTAACAACAATCATGAGCTTATCTATTTGTGTATTCATAATAAGTGTCCTGACATAATTATCTATGAATAGAAATGATAGCTAGAAATAAAACCAACAATCATATACAATTAGGCCTACATTTAGAAATATCGTCCATAACCATGTCCTATATTCTTACAATCATTACCTGTTGCTTTCCGTCGTATTATGCCTTAGATTAATCACTCCTCCCCCTACCCACCAACCCCAAATGTGGCCAATGTATTAGTTATATTGGAACACTAGAATAGCCTACCATTTATGGAAATAAAATTGTGTTAAATGTATTTGCTTCTGCCAATATGAGCAATCCTTTATTAATATCTTAACTATTACTATCGGAAATAATAACACCCAAGATTACCCAGTGGGCTATCAGAAACCAATATAATAAACGATTATATAGCGTCCTTATAAAATAAAGATATAAATCACATGGACCGAGATGGTCATGTTTATATTAGAGCATTCAACCATATATTATATGGGTCAGATTTTTAGAACATGTACAATTGGCAGCTGTACACATTTAGTAAATTCTGCTAAATAAGGCTGCAATTTGGGCAATGCTAGGTAAATTCGAGTATATTCGGCATTGCATTGATTATAGCAATCTGTTTGGTTAGATTGAACTGTATTTTGAACTTTATTTTCGTCTGAAATTTGGGTTATTTGAGAAGATTAGCGAAGTTGAATTGTACATTTTCTGAAAATCTGACCCATATAATAAAGGTGGAATAGTACCTTCGCGATAGACAGTAATTATATATGCATAAAAATCATTTTGAATGTGTTTGTCGGTGTCTCCTTTATACCAACAGGAACCTGGCATATTTATGTAAAAACCCAAGGTGTCATGCATTTAGGGGTTGATGAATGTATTAAAGGCTTTATGAACGATCCTATGGTCACCCGGTACGACGAAACAACCCACATTACATTGGATTATGTGGGGCAAATGGCCCAGCAGTATGTGAGAATAGGGGGTGTTTTTGATCCGCGCAATAAGCGCAGTAGACCAGAATTGTTCGCTGGCACCAATCGTTGACATGTTTTTCATGGATGTGAGGGGGTTACAATGCAGCCCCATGTTGCCCCGCCCCATATCCATCATTACAGCCCAGTGGTGGTGGTGTGGGGAGTAAGTGGGTCAGATTTTGAGAAAATGTACAATTGGCAGCTGTATACATTTAGTAAATTCTGCTAAATTAGGCTGCAATTTGGTCAATACTAGGTAAAATCGAGTATATTCGGCATTGCATTGATTCTAGCAATCTGTTTGGTTAGGTTGAACTGTATTTTGAACTTGATTTTCGTCAGAAATTTGGGTTATTTCAGAGAATTTGTGAAGGTGAATTGTACATTTTCTTAAAATCTGACCCATGTACATCGCCCATGCTGACGTGCTAGTGGGTCAGTTTGTCAGAAAATCTACAATTTATCTTCGCCAATCTTCTCAAATAACCCACATTTAAGACAAAGATGAGCTTCAAAATGCAGTTTAACATAACAAAACTGATACTTTAAATCAATGGGATCCCAAATATACTCAGATATACCCGGTATTCTTCCATTTTCAGTCTAATTTAGGAGAATTTACTAAATGTGTAGAGCTCCCAATTGTACTTTTTCTGAAAATCTGACCCTAGTGTGCCATCAGCTGGGACTAGTCAGCTGATCCGGCTGATGGCGGCCAGATGGTTATATAGGATCTCCCCCACAGGGCCTTACTTTAGCATTGGACACATAGGCACGCCCACGTATCTAGCGCGCTCTGGTGGAGCTCAGCCTATCTAGCCGGTGCTCAACGGCACCTGGGAGAAATAGAGCCATTTTCATTCAGCCAAATGTATGGGTCAGATTTTCAGAAAATATACAATTGGCAGCTCTACACATTTAGGAAATTCTCCTAAATTAGGCTGGGAAATGATGAATACCGGGTATATCTGAGTATATTTGGTATCCCATTGGTTTAACGTATCAGTTCTTTTATGTTATACTGCATTTTGAAGCTCATTTTTGTCTCAAATGTGGGTTATTTGAGAGGATTGGTGAAGGTGAATTGGTGAAGGTGAATTGTACATTTTCTGAGAATCTGATCCGTATAATGATACGCTATAACTCAACTATACATTGTGTTTCTAATATTGCCAGATATTCTTGACGCGCTTGACAAAAGCCCAATGTAATTATACAGTCAGAGTACCCGTACATCCATTATTACCCTTGGGTGAGATAATCGTATCGTAAATCACAGACACACACATATATGTATACCAGCATACCTCTTATTGCCATAAATCACACAATCTCATCTCATTCAGGGAATTACCGATATGAGGTAAGCATTTAAAAGAGGGGGATCCTTACGCATTTAGTATCCAAGGTAATTTATAGATGCGATGATGGCGAAAGAAAGAAACCCACGTATACATACAGGATTGCGTAAGTGGGTCAGTTTTTCAGAAAATGTACAATTCATCTTCACCAATCTTCTCAAATAACCCAAATTTCAGACGAAAATAATTAATGTTCAAAATACAGTTCAACCTAACCAAACAGATTCCTAGAATCAATGCAATGCCGAATATACTCGAATTTACCTAGTACTGACCAAATTGCAGCCTAATTTAGCAGAAATGTATCCAACTGCCAATTGTACATTTTCTGAAAATCTGACCCAAGTATTGTTGTATTGCTAGTATGTGTAATTCAATAAATGGAAGGGGTATAGCAAATGGTATAACAGGGTTGTTAGACCTGGAACATGAGTTGAATGTAATTGCTGTTCAGGAAAGTCTTTATTTTACTGAAAATGATTTATCAGGAGAGGGAATAACGCCAACCATATAGGGTCCATTTTGGATTTGTGCTAGATTAGGGACTGTTCATTTTTAACCTCTAGGGGGGGAGAGGAGAATTTTCAGGGGGGGCCATCTTTTTTTGCACAGATTCTGAAGGGGGGGTCACCTGTTTTTGCACAGACTCTGAAGGGGGGGTCATCTTTTTTTGCACAGACTGTGAAGGTGGGGGAGGCACCTTTTTTTACATAGACCTTAAGGGGGGAGCACTTTTTTTCAGCCTTGGGACGTACAGACCGTTCTCACGCTAAAATCCTTATTGTATATTGATTTTAGTCCATGATGGAACACGTCAGGTGGGGCCACTAGACCAACGCGGTCTGTAGTGCCATAAGGGGAACGCAAAATCTGACCCAAAATGGACTAAACTTGTGTAAACCTTGGTGAAACCTGGGTCATGAAAGACGATTAATGTATCTCAATCATAGAATTGTCTGGTATTTGGACATTCTTATTTTAATTCTATCCATCAAGCAGAATGTTCTCTAAGGCAGTCTGCAAGCATCTGAGCTGTGGTGGTCTGGAAGTATGGGAGAGTTGTGGTTTGTAGTACATAGTGTAGCTGGTGGTTTATGCCAGATGAGAGGAAGCATGCAGAACAAATCTTATTCATCACTTGTGCTATTTCTAGGTCCCTTGCCCGCCTCTTGTTGATGAAAGACATGGCTGTTGTGTCATCAGAATAGAGCATTACTTGTCCATTCATCGAGGTTGGGCTAAGAAGACGGCGGCTTGGCTCAATAATTGCTACCTTTTTGATATTTTTTATGATATACTTGTCAGTGATATATGGCTACCCTGCCCATGAGACATACACCCACTCCCCATCATACACAAATATCCTGCAGCCCCACAAGATTCCAATACCACCAGAGTCTCAATTTTAGTCAATTATTTGTATGGAGCCATCAAATTTGCTACTGTAATCTATCCACCAAAGCATGTCAGATTTCAGGCCGGCCATTAATCTGCAGCTGTGATTAGCCCCCTTGAGGACCCTAATATGGTGATATAAATTGTTAATGAAGTAGCGTCTCACTGGACCACGCTGCAAACCCAATGACAATTGCCTGCAACCTGTCACTTTGAAAAGCTTTGCCACATAGTTCAGTGTGTTGATGACTTTATATAAGGGTAACACCAAGATTCTGATTCTGGCATTTATTTCCATCCTGAGGTACGTGTTGACCTGGGCAGGGCCAATAATCTTGTTGTAATTTATACTGAGGTCAAGCCACCTACATAACATCCAAAGGGCATAGACTTTTCCATTCACTACAATTTTGGTGAATCAAGCACCATAAAATTGTGGCAATAAAAATTAAATCCACTAAAACCCATGATTGCCACTACTGCTTTAGACTTAGACTTTAGACTACTGCTTTAGTTTACCTGGGTACAGCCATGCCCCAAACATCAAACGACTATTGGACATATTAGGTAGGCTCTGAGTAACCTGAAAGTAGCTTGAAAGTCCAATTCTCTGGATGTATGGGAACTGATATATAAGGCTGGCTAATCCAGTTTAGCTGGCCAGAAGTTTTGGTGGACACGACTTAAAGACCCTTCTAAAGTTTGGTATGAGAATGATTGTTTTTTAGCCTATTCGTTGACCACTTGTCCCAACAGCCTACTATAATCATGTATAATTTGTGGCTTGGCCAAATCCAACTTGGGAACTGTGACCAGAGCAGAGCTAATAATTCTTGGAGATTCTTGGAGGCACTTGTCCTGGGATTGCCTCAAGGCTCTGCTGCATTTTTCACCTGGGAATGACCCAAGGCATTCTGCAGTATGGATAGGGTTAAGATTACTGAAAATTGCACACACTCAAATATTGAACTGGAAAATTCTGTGATAAAGTTATATGTATGTCTATTTTAGATGCATTTTTTCTGTTTGCAAGATTTTTGATTCAGTGATGGGAAGGCTTTCTCTCACAAATGTATTTCTGCGATGTTTTTTTCCTGTGATTTTTTTTTCTGGCTGAGGTACTAGGCCTAGCTAGAAGTCATCTGCCTCATCCTCAGTGGTGGCATGGATCCCCAAATCATTTGATCTGATTGTAGCACCACCACATGGTTAACTTCCTGCAAACTGTTGTTTCCTGCTTTTGCACCTTCTGGAGGTTTGGTGTTGGCTGCTGCTTCCATGTGAGGGAAATAGACATTGACCTGCAGGCTTCACTGCCCCAATGAAATAACTGCCAGTATGTCTCTTGTAACACAACCCTCTTTAGACAATGCCGTTGTCATCTGATGACCGATGTTTAATGTACATCTGTCCACATCTGGAAGTCAAAATCTTCTGTGTCTTCATCTTTCCGATGGATTAGCTCACAACACTTAAGCGATTGTTCTCTAAGGCAATCAATGAGCATATATAATGATAATCCCTGATTGTTCCTTTGTCATCAATTTTAAAGATATGGATCAGTATTAAAAAAGTGTGGTTTAAAAGGGGGGGTCATGCAAATTTGCACAAACTTGGAAGGGGGGGGGTCAAGCAATTTTGCACAAGACTTCAAGGGGGGGTCATCCATTTTTGCGCAAGAATTTTTTACAAATTCTCCTCTCCCCCCCCCCCAGTGGTTAATTATGAACAGTCCCTTATTCAGAAAAGACCACCATGCATGATGTCATCGGTGTGGTCGTGCTTATAATGACAGTGCATCTCGAGGAGTATGTATGGTTAGCCTGTAGCCGGGGGTCCTCAATATCAAGCTTCTTATGTAATGCTATTGTTATATATAGTTGTTTTTGTAAATGACCCTCTGAAATGACGCAAGAGATCGGGAGAGTCGGACATGATGCTGATTGTTTTAAATTTGTTTTTAAAGTTGAAAAGGCATAGTGACCGAAATTAATAATGTAGGCCCCTATGCATGAATGCAAATACTATAATAAAATATGAGAATTAATGAGGTATATTAATAAGTAATCGAGATATACTTCACTTATAAAAATACAGATGAACATTAGTTACAGAAAGAATTAATTAATTACATACATGCGCGAAATGGAACTAATATGAATTACATATCACAGCTAACATATATCGGGTATTTCTATAATCTTTCTTGAATAGATCGATATTAACAATTCTAAACAAGGACATGGGGAATATTTGCGCGGCGTAAAATATTTATATGAAAGTTGTCAGTTGTTGTTTGCTGTGAATATGATCTGGCCAGCGAATATAGTTGATCTGACGACCCTCCTTTATTATAACTTAGCTTTAGGCTGTATATGGGTCAGATTTTCAGAAAATGTACAATTCTCCTTCACCAATCCTCTCAAATGACCCAAATTTCAGACGAAAATAAAGTTCAAAATACAGTTCAACCTAACCAACCAGATTGCTAGAATCAATGCAATGCCGAATATATTCGAATTTACCTAGTATTCACCAAATTGCAGCCTAATTTAGGAGAATTTACTGAATGTGTACAGCTGCAAATTGTACATTTTCTGAAAATCTGACTCATGTATCATATTATAGGCATGGCTAATAACAGCTTTATTCCCTGATATAGTAAACACTCACCGTATCTATGTGACAGAGTGCACTGTCAACCTCCTTTAAATCATACCCATAGTGAGGCAGATATGTATAACAATCGTGCATTTTGTCATAAAAGCATGAAACTTGGTAGAATTGTAGATTAGGGTCCCAGGATTAATTTCAGATATGGCGCCATCTTGAATTATTATTATTACGGCCGTGGCGGCCATTTTAAAAATGGCTGCCACCAAATAGTCTGGCAATGGGGAAACCTAACTAAAAAATCCCAGAAAAGTCTTTTTCTCTCTTGATTTATTATCTATTGGGTCACTAAATAACATTACTGTGCAGTCTGAAGTTCCTGGCATTGAATGACACGAGATATTCAAAATGGCCGCCGCTGAACCCCATAAATCTACAAATAGACATATCTCTGCTTCCAATGGGACTAGAATCATGTTCTACATGTCTAAATATATGTTAATTTAGTCTAGGAATTCAATGAAGACATTCAATAACTCATTGGAGCAATAATTTCTAGTAAAAAATCCATTTTATTATGAAATAATTCAAGATGGCCGCACCACAGAGCCCTGCAAATCTTTATACCAGCATATCTCAGCTCCTCATGGAGCTAGAAATACATTCCAAATGTCTACATATATGTTTCTGAAGCCTAGAAATTCGATGGAGCCATTAGATAAGTCATTGGACCAACATTTCCCAGTGAAAATAGTTTCCTGGTATAAAATAATATATCATTTGTATCAGGTTACCCTATACCATTTCTCCTTCTGGTTATCGACATGTCACAGTCCCTACCACTGCAATCACATAATGCAGTGCATTTCATTCCACTTTTCTTGCATTTACAACATCCTCTGCATCACTTTTTGCATCGACAGCGTACAAGCTCCCTTGATGAAGTAGTAGCCTCTGGCAAAGCTGTCCAAAATGGCTTCCAGTCACTTTGGTCTATCCATCCCCAGTCTCCTGGAGTAAATCTGGAAATATTTCAAGAGCTTTTCCCCAACAGTGTCCTCCTTGGTACACAGCCCTCTTGATATATGCTGCAACAATGCTGCCTGACTTGTAGGGATAGCTTCCATAGAATGCCCTTTCTTGGCAAACAACTCTTGCCTAGCCTCACTGATGTCCTTCTTGCTACTTGTATGGTCATAGAGCAGGATTATGAACTGTGCCAGCACAGACATTTGAGCATCCAATATATGAGATGGTCCAGTTGACAAAGCAAGAAATGTTGCGGTCACCTCATCAAATGCCTTCCATGTCTCTCATCCTGTCTTTTCCCCCTTGTGCTGAAGAATGATACTGTATCACATCCAGTAAAGGCATGAAAGACTGGAAGGGACTTGGATTTGTCTGGTCCAAGAGAACCAGAGGTCTCACGTGCAGCTATATATCAAAAGTGCTGACCAGTTCCAAAGGCGACCCACAGCTCCTTTACTCTTGTTTTGGCTACTGCTGCCACTGCCAGGACAACAACATCAGTATCAACTGTCCTGAGGGAATCTTTTGGAAGCCTTGTTGGACTGCATCTGCCAGGTGCAGGATCATTCTTGTATCAGCCTCTTCATGATTGCAAGGAGCTAGTAGGCTGGAATCTTGTGAGGAATGACAGAGGACCTGTGCTCCATATGTGGTAACAACCTGCTTGTCAGTCTCCATCTGAGAAATATGCTCTGCTAAGAAAGCAAACAACTCTGTTTTGTTGGCATCAACACATAGGAACTGCTGCCAGTTTCCTGGGAGACTGTTGGGTCCTTCAACTCTCCTTCTGATGCCCTTGCCACGCTTACTTCTGGCCTGGGCCTTCAGACTATTTTCCTGATACTGATCCCATATTACATCTATCTGATCAGTATGCAAAAGTTGGCCTTGTATGTATGGGCATACAACATTCCTGGCGTATTCACTGAATGTGTTAGCAGCCATTGGTTTGAGGAAGTTCACAAGTGCAGCAGCATCAATGATAGTCACATTTGTTTCTGGAAAATCACCTTTGCTTACTGTGGAATGACCTTCCAAACATAAAAGGAGGTCAGACTATGTTCCAGATCTCAGCTTACCTTGCTGGGATAGTGAAGGGGGGCATGCTTGGTTTTCATGACAAAGGAATTCTTCCAGGTTGCCATCTCGGGACTGGCAGGCAATGTACAGGTGTGAGAACAGGGAGCAATCATTCTTAAGGGAGGAAACTTGCAAATTAGTCTCTGATTTCTCCCTGGTATGTGGTCTACTGAACAAAGTCAGCTTGTTTCTTTTCATGGGCTGCATGATAGGGATTTGTCGTTCTACTAATCTATCATGTAGATATGACTCATATTGTTGCTGACCTATCTCCTCTACTGAGCTGACCAGAGATGCTACTACAGGGTCCACAATGTCTCCTGTGTCTAGTCTCAGGAGGTCATTTTTCTCCTCCAGGAATGGGTTGCCCATTTCCTCCATGACTCAAACTGAGTGGACTGTGAGACAATCTTGGTCATTTGATCCATTGAAAATACCTTGCATTGCAAAAGTCTCTGTGCACAATCTTTGCAGCCTTTGCCATCTGGCTTCATCAAAACTTGCTTCTGGCTTATTCAATATACAAAAGCAGTTCAGAAAGGGCAATGCCATGGCTGGCCTTGGTAGTTTGATCCTCTTGGTCAGTGTGATCATGCAAAACTGCTGTTTTGTTGTACAGTGCAGCAAGGCAGGGAGTGTGGTATTTAGTCTGGGTGCATCAAGATCAGAATCTGAGGTTATTCCATTCCTTTTTACTACTCTCTGTAACTTTGCAGCACTGAACTTTGAGAGGCAGTATTTGTGCCACTTGGCCTTGTTCACGCGCAGAGTATTTTCTATTCCCCCTCCTTCATTTAAAGCTGCATTCCCAGGATTTAAGATCGAGTGGTTCTTCTGGAATTACATTCATATTAGTTCCCAAACTCAATATTATCTATCTCTTTTTCAATGAAAAGTAAAATAAATGTCTAAATTCTGTGATTTTATGATCGGGTACACACAGAGATGTGCATAGAAGCCAGTTCTGTAGATGCACTGAATGGTCACATGTGGCGCCTCTGTGCCACACCAAGCCACATGTTTCTCTCTGTCTGCCAACGAATTTTCTCTGTCAACGCCTATCAGTATGGAACAAGGCTAAGTAGGTCACACCCGTGACCACCAGTACGGGAGGACGAGTATTTCTTCTCAAATATTAAACTCCAACCTTAAGAAAGAAACCTAAACGATTGGGATAAGGTGGGGCAGTGTATTAGTTAGCTTAACAAGTGAAAACTAGCTAAAACTGAAATTTGTTTAGAAATTAGCTGGGAATGCAGCTTTAAGCTTCTCAGATCTAATATTATATGACATGGGTAAATCTTGCAATTTTTGAAAATGCACAATATTCTCAGCAAATGTTGAATATGCTTGGCCAGTGTCATGACGTTTTGATGCTGCTGGACAATTCAGTGGTCACTGTTTGACAGAGAACACACCTCATCCAATCTGTTTAAGTGCATCTTTAGATAGCCCAAGTTGGCCCTGCTCAAGTAGCTGATAAGCTTGGAACATCGGTAGTCACTTTTACTGCAGTAAAATAATGACATAAATACACTTTCAGTTATATCCATGAATCATCTGCATTATATATTATATTTGCAATAGAGTAACAGAGCTGCCAACCTCTATGATTTTGCTGTAGTAACTATGTTTTCAGGGTCAAAATACGATGCTGCGATCTGTATGACCCAATCTATGATTTGGGGGAAATCTAGTTCACTCCATGGATTCCTTGATTTTTTCATATATGCTTGTTCTTTGATAATCAAACTATTATTGGTTATCTTTACAAGTAAATATGTTCAAGGATTACCTGGAAATGATCTGAAGAAGGATGTTGAAGTTGAATGCTGCCAACTTTCTTTCAGTGCAGTTTTGGTGAGAAATGTGTATCCTATGGAAAGCAGGATGTATACAAAATGAATAAAGTGTAAACAGTAAATTCAGATGCAGGAATGACATCAAAGTCGAAAATGATAACTCAATGTTGGAATTGTATTTGGTCATGTATTTTATTCATAAGTTTGAAGAATACTCACTTTTGATTGGCGGTCGCTATCTTGAATTATTTTACAGCAAATGCTATTTTCACTGGGAAATGTTGTTCCAATGACTTATTTAATAACTCCATCAGATTTCTAGGCTCCAGAAACATATATGTAGACATCTGGAATGTATTTCTAGCTCCATGAGGAGCTGAGATATGCTGGTATAAAGATTTGCAGGGCTCTGTGGTGCGGCCATCTTGAATTATTTCATACCAAAATGGATTTTTACTAGAAATTATTGCTCCAATGAGTTATTGAATGTCTTCATCGTATACCTAGCCTAAATTAACATATATTTAGACATGTAGAACATGATTCTAGTCCCATTAGAAGCAGAGATATGCCTGTTTGTAGATTTTACAGGGTTCAGTGGCGGCCATTTTGAATATCTCGTGTCATTCAATGCCAGGAACTTCAGACTGCATAGTAATGTTATTTAGTGACCCAATAGATAATAAATCAAGAGAGAAAAAGACTTTTCTGGGATTTTTTAGTTAGGTTTCCCCATTGCCAGACTATTTGGTGGCAGCCATTTTTAAAATGGCCGCCACGGCCGTAATAATAATAATTCAAGATGGCGCCATATCTGAAATTAATCCTGGGACCCTAATCTACAACTCTACCAAGTTTCATGCTTTTATGACAAAATGCACGATTCTTATGAAAATTGTTACATATCTGCCTCACTACACTAAATAACTGCGACAGAGCAACAGCAACTTACCTTTTCCACTTTCTTTTAAATCTGCCGTATATATAATGGGTCAGATTTTCAGAAAATGTACAATTGGCAGCTCTACACGTTTAGGAACTTCTCCTAAATTAGCCTGAAAAATGAAGAATACCGGGCATATCTGAGTATATTTGGTATCAAATTGATTTAACGTATCAGTTCTGTTATGTTAAACTGCATTTTGAAGCTCATTTTTGTCTTAATTGTGGGTTATGTGAGAGGATTGGTGAAGGCGAATTGTACATTTTCTGAAAATGTGACCCATATTTATTTATTCATTTAAGGCCAATACAATATTTAAACAAAACATGCAAGAAAATACGCAGTGTCCACCATGGACGTGTTCGTATATCTGTACAATAACCCACTAACGCCGCGTTAAACATAAACAAAATACAACTATTTCAGACTCTCCCTGTATGAAAAGATACCGAAGAATCTCCCCAAAATAGGAAAAACATTTTGGAATCTTTTGCGGGGAAATCGATAAAACTGTAATTCTGATGATAAACAAAGACAATCAGTCGTTGCCTCTTCATCTAGATTTGGGTCAGATTTTCAGAAAATGTACAATTAGCAGCTGTACACATTTAGTAAATGCTGCTAAATTAGGCTGCAATTTGGTCAATACTAGGTAAATTCGGGTATATTCGGCATTGGATTGATTCTAGCAATCTGTTTGGTTAAGTTGAACTGTATTTTGAGCTTCATTTTCGTCTGAAATTTGGGTTATTTGAGAGAATTGGTGAAAGTGAATTGTACATTTTCTGGCGACTTGACCCATTTAAGCCCTGCACACACACAGCCGATTTGGCTCCCGATTGTCCCCCGATTTTGGTCTCCCGATAAATCCTATGATTTCATTTCACGGCCTGGTTTTTATGTTTTTGAAATAACATCAACCAGGATTGGAAATGAAATCCTAGGATTCATCAGAAGACCAAAATCGGGGGCAATCGGGGGTAAATCGGCTGTGTGTGTGCAGGGTTTTACATGGGTGACGTTGATCAATTTGACTATTCCTTTTCTTGGTATTTATTGCCTTTTATTATTTTTTCACCTTTTCTTACTCCCCTTCTCGTATTCTCTCCAAATACATCTTTTTACACCTATTCATCTTAAAACCAAATAAACTTATATCTTGCAACATTTTGCAAATCCATGCTGGACAAACATTTTCGACCCGCTTGCGAAGTTTCCTGACACAAAATGCCAGTCTGAAATAATTATCGTCTTTCGCCATGAAGAGACAACTTGACCACCATAAGTCATTACAAGTTCTGAAAATCTAATTTCCCTTGCCGTCTACCCTACTGTCCCTGGTCAGTACACCCGTCACCAACCCCACCCATCAGCCCTATATATTAAGTTAGTATCATCATTCCAATGTGTAGCACCGGTCCTGTCATCAGTCCTGATCCATGCAGTCCATTCATTGCCAGTTGGAGTCATCCTCCCTAGGCAGACCCTATACTCTGCGCCCAGTAACGCGGCGACCACACCAATGCCATTTAGTCCCCGTTGGTTTGTCTGAGCTGGCCCGTTATAGATGCACAGAGTGGCCAGCAGGACCGGTAGTGGCCACTGGCCCTCTATGCCTAGAGAACTTCTGGTAAGCCAGTGATTAAGAGGGACGATTGGGGGGTTTAACTAATGTCAACAAGTTATAATTTATAATTTATTTTTTCGGGGAAACTGATACTAACAGACTGAAGTGATAGTAACAGCCCAACCAATGGGGACTAAAGCCATTAGAGCCTTCATTTATTGTCCTCGCTGGCCCTCTAAGCCTTTGGGAACCTGTCTCGACCTCCGGCCTCGACAGGATTCCCGTCAGGCTTAGAGGGCCGCTCGAACAATAAGCTCAGGCTCTAATTGCCCATTGGAGGATGGGTAAAGTGTACTGTAAACGTATTAATGTTCGCGCAGTATTTATTTTTGCTATTTTAAGGCACCCACACTTGTGCGCGAAAATAAATCCTGCGCGTGAGGTATAATTATTGTATAAACAAGGTGTGAGACTTCCTTGCTGCGCGAATTTAGATCCGTGCGAAAAGGTGTCAAAGCGCTTAGTCTACGAAAATTTATCCGCGCGAAAATAAATACGTTTACAGTATATAATCATTCACTCAATCAATGGGACTATTTTCATTGCTCACCTGCCAGCATACTGATTGATGCTTTTCATTCTTCCCTAAACCCAAGAGATCTGTCTTGGTTGCCCATGAAATATAAATGGAGAAAAACAATATGTGTACATGGATAGTAGAATTACTTTGATTAAAACTTAATTTCCATGAGCTTACATACTCTTCCATTACAGTGTCTTAGTGATCACTTCATAGTTGTTTGTTTGTTTGTTTGTTTGTTTGTTTGTTTGTGTAATTAGTTTATTCTCACCTAAACATTACGTCGATCAATGACGCACTTCTCAGAATACTTTAAAAAATACATTTTCGGTTTTATTATATACGCGTTGCCGTTGAAACAACGTATTGTAGAGTTGTATACGTTGTGTCCGTATACAACTCCACACTCTGAGTTGTGCCGTATATAACTCCACGCTCTGAGTAGCATCCCAAAGCCGCCTATAACGGCGTGGCCTCAAAAGTAGGTCCAACTGAAGGGAATCACGCCATTGGAGGGATCAGTTGTCAACGCAGATAGAATGGGAGTTAAAACGGGGAAATTAGATCAAAACGAAGGAAATAAACTAAAATACTTTATCTTCATTTAAGTGTATCTTTTGTTGAAGCATTGCTGTGGTTTTGAAACTATCTAAAGCTCCAAAAACGTTGGAAATTGATTCGAAAATGCGATTTCCCCGCAGTGGCCAAATGACAACAAAATGATCTGCAGATCGTCGTAACTTTTAACCCAGGTCGAGGTGTAATATCTCATTCAAATGAATTAATAAACTAAAATCCTTTTATCTTTACCAAAGTCAACCCTTTGTCAAGGCAATACTTTATTTCTAAAAGATTTAAAGCAGTGAAAGTGTCTGAAATTGACTTGGAAATATGTGAGCTATTTCTCTCGCGAAAATTTTCTCTCTCAGTGTTCCTTCAATGTTCACTTGCTGCACATAGGAGTGTAGCAATAATGGTTGAATGCAAATACAATGTAATTCAATACAAATATGATTTTTTTCGGCAAAATAACCATTGTCCTACCGTTTAAAAAGCATATATAATAAATCAGATAAATCACACGTGGGTCTTCGTCGCTTGGAATATCGCACTCGTTGCAACCGTGCAACACACTCAGCCTTTGGCTTCGTGTGTTGCACGGTTGCAACTCATGCGATATTCCCGCTCCTTCAGACACACTAGTGACTTATCCTGTATGTATATTCTGATGTACAGTCAGGTCCAGAAGGCAGTTTTGGACCCCTAAGTTTTAGGGGTCATTAACACTTTTAGCCTTAGTCTTAGCCTTGTGGTTAAGCTTATCGCTGCATGTAGAATCGAGGAATGTGGCCGTCTGGACCTGACTGTGTATACATGATTATAGATAGATAAAGGTATAGTTTGGCGAATGCTCTGTCAACCTATTATACCTGAGCCTGGATGTTTACTTTTTAACAACACCCAGGCAGAGCAGCATCCTGAACCTCTTAGACGTTGAAGCAAGACTAGACTTGCAGCTTTGGCAGTGATACTTCATGAGTTCCGGGTTACAAATAGTCGTCTTTATATATGTGGCTATATCATGCATATATAATATATATATTAGCAGGGAAGTTAGGCACTGGCATCATGCACTGCGTAATGGAGAAATGTATATATGTTTACAAGGTGTGTGCCTTTTGTAAGACAACATTAAAATCTGTTCGTGGGCAAAGTTAGACAAAATATTCGTCCAGGCTGTGTAGCTTGGATGGGGCCATGCAGCTACAAGAATGTACCCCTCCCACATCTGGTGTCTAGAGGGTGACTGGCACTAGGGTAGAATCGTCACTACAGATAACTCTTAAATTAACTAGGATATTATACCGTTTGGCCGATAATGTAACTTTAGGCTATTTATAAAGGCTTCGCCGACCGCCGACTGCCCAACGCCACCCACCACCATGTTGCCGGCCGCCTATGGCGCCATCCACATGGCGTGCCGAGTAACGTTTGGAAGCGGTGATCCCATTGGCTGAGAGCCTGGCTCAAGGTTGATGTAACGTGCCCTGTGATTGGTCAAATTTTTTTCCTGAGTTTTCCCGATGCGAAGCCGAGCGTTTCGGAAGATGGCTTGTTCGCTTGGCTTATGTTCGTATGGTAAAATATCAGGCCATGCCTGTTGGATATATGGGTCGGGGAATCGGTGATTACTCGGTTGTAATACCAGAAAGACCTTGATGTATTGGAGGTAATCGCAGTCTATATAATTTCTCTAGGTGTGGGGACATTGTTTTGCTGGATTGGAGGTCGGGAAATATGATTTTGGGAGGATCGGCGGACCATCGGGTTATCTACTGGTAGTGTCGATAAGTAAGTGGGCGTGGCCCAAATTGTCGGTAAATGCTGCTGAGGCATATTAATATGCCAGTTGACCCCGAACGGTCAAGAAACTGCCAACTTCTGTAGTGGGGTTTTTTTTCCGAAGTTTTTTGAGTTGACAATTGGAGCTCATATTTTAACATGCAATAATTGATGAACTTTTTTTCTATTTCTAAAGAAAAATCAAACTTTTAACATTCTACCAAAAGAAACATGCCAAGATTATTGAATTATCCTGTCAATAATCAAGTCAATAATGATATTTCTTGTCATTTGTTTTTAGGAAACCTGCCTAAAGTCATATCATGCTACGAAAGGAATCAAGCAATGTTAAATCAATTATTTTCCGATTTTTTGTTATGATGGAAAGAATAAAAAAAATCTACTTGAATAATTTGCACCCGTATATTTGTATCATTGAGCATGTCCATCACTGTAACACCTTAATAACTATATACATAGCCCCATCGCCCACTCACTCCCCAAGTTCGCCCACGACCAACATGCCTCCCATGGTATTTCTCATAGCCATAGGCCTATCCTGAGTACAATACCCACACGACTATTTTCTGTGTGAATAATGAACATGGATATGGGTCAGATTTTCAGAAAATGTACAATTGGCAGCTCTACACATTTAGTAAATTCTGCAAAATTAGGCTGCAATTTGGTCAATACTAGGTAAATTCGAGTATATTCGGCATTGCATTGATTCTAGCAATCTGTTTGGTTAGGTTGAACTGTATTTTGAACTTTATTTTCGTCTGAAATTTGGGTTATTTGAGAAGATTGGCGAAGTTGAATTGTACATTTCCAAAAAATCTGACCCATATGCTAGAGTTAGTATAATAGTTTGTGGATGGTAGGCTACAATATTCCTCCGTGAAAGTATATATATATTTTATTTCTCAAAGGACAATTACAAGTCATTCAGTTGAGAAAAATAGTTGTATCAGATTCAGAATCAGAAACATGATCAGAGATTTATTTCCCTTCTACTCTTATCATACATGGGGAACTTTTCCCCATTAATTCAGTTTGGGTGACACGATGATTGCAACTGATAATTGCAATGACAGTATTCCCAGGCATAGATCTACGTATTGGTCAGATTTTCAGAAAATGCACAATTGGCAGCTGTACACATTTAGTAAATTCTGCTAAATTAGGCTGCAATTTGGTCAATACTAGGTAAATTCTAGTATATTCAGCATTGCAGTGATTTTAGCAATCGATTTAGTTAGGTTGAACTGTATTTTGAACTTTATTTTCGTCTGAAATTTGGGTTATTTGAGAGGATTGGCGAAGTTGAATTGATTGTACATTTTCTGAAAATCTAACCCGTATGCTGCTGCCATGGCCAGTCCTATCCGTTCATAAATCCACCAGTCTCTCAGTGCGTTCTGAGCAGTCGGGGTATGAATGCCTTCTAGAAATACAGTCTAGGCCCAAAGTTGAGAGAGTCCCTTTAAACGAAGGGAAAGCCTTTCGCCTCAAACCGCAAAGAGTCATTATAATTCCATCAAGACCGCAAAATGTCATTATATTCCCATTAAAATGCCGAGTTCTAGGCCAGGATACCGATTAGCGAGGTAGGCTGACATATACCATTCTCATCTGATTGAAGGGTTTGGACCTAGAGTGTACTAGAAATATTGCATTGATTGCATTGGCAGTACTTAGTGTAGGCCTGGTATACCGGGTGTAGGCCTCTGTACATGTACTTCAATCACAGTGATTTCAGGAGACAAAACGACGATAGAATACCTACAAATACAATGGTTTAACATGATGAAATGGTCAATATGGTATAGGCTATACATGTAGCCTATACAACATTATAATTATATAGACGTCATGCCAAGGTATTTGCGTTTCCGTGTTGGTTGTGCCAACTGGTAGGTTTATAAATCTGGGACAGTAATGATACATATTTCGAGTAATACCAGAAGGGATTACACGCATATTTATATAATACATCTGTACCTACTGCGTCGCCATATCAAAACGCAGCTAAACGTGTGCCTTGTGCAAGGGCTTGGTCAAATGGACCAATCCCGACTGTGATCAATGAGTATGAAGATCACACGCCCCTGTGCCAGCCAATGAGATGTCGCCCAGGCGTCCTTGACCTTGCTTACACATGTTTACCGCTAACCACAAACTACTCGCCAACACCGTGTCATGTATCTCGCGTCAGATTTTCAGAAAACGTACAATTGGCAGCTCTACATATTCAGGATATTCTGCTAAATCAGACTGAAAAATGATGAATACCGGGTATATCTGAGTATATTTGGTATCGTATTGATTTAAAGTATCAGTTCTGTTATGTTAAACTTCCTTTTGAAGCTCATTTCTGTCTTAAATGTGGGTTTTTTGACAGGATTGGTGAAGGCGAATTGTACATTTTCTGAAAATCTGACCCATCGGCGCTGAGAGATAACTCCTCGTGCAAGTGTACCCAGGCCCCATATAATAATTGCCATTATTTGCCATAATTGAAGAGCCCAACACCGCCCTATATCGACACCCTCAAACCTCCATATGAGCAGGGCAAATTAGTCATTTAGTGTATGCCAAAGGCCTATATATTTACTGAGATTGCTCAGTTGTGTTAAAATCAAAATCCCCGGTAGTTGAGAGCGGAAAGACCATGACATGTATAGTTTCTAATACTCTGAGGTCTTGAGGTCAATGACGTACATACAGATAGAACTTGGTGTAAGGATAGGCCTATAACACTACCACCTACCCTATAGAGTTAACTTTCATTCACTAGTCTTTCATTGCATCCGAGTCATGATTATCAAGCAAAAATCGTTGATTGTTCTTGGGTTGGTGGATGAATACTAAGATATTGACCCGGGGATATTGATAACCCATGGGTGTAAGTAGGTTATGCCAGTTGTGCACACGCCTCTATTAACCGCGGTAGTAAAGGTACATGAATCGCATTAAGCTTCGGTACATAGGAATTCCAGCTGTATCTGGTATTTGGCAGTCCGAGAGCAGATTTATTGACGACACATTAGCAGATTTGAAAGAAACCTCAGCGCAATATAGACTCTGCGATAGGAACAAAGGAAAGGGACGTGATTCAATGTGTCTATATACATACATGTATATATTATATGAGCTTCATCATAAGGATACATTACATTTAGAGGTACGTGAGGGTCTCTGTCATATTTATCTCATATTGCTGTTTATCACTCATGATATCAATTATATTGTACATATAACGCTTACTTTTTCCCTTTTTTTATGACTTTTATTTTTTAATATATTTCAAAATAGTGTAGGCCTACAGGAGGATAAGTGTACATAGAGTTGTAGTCCACAAGTAGACACAATTGGTGGTACTATGAGTGTTAAGCATCTATACATAGATAAACTTTTGAATGAATTGATGAAAATGAAACGTATTCTTTTTCTACTTAAGCTGAAAATATCGTTGTTATCGGTGTGAGCTTATAGGTAAATAAGTAAAAACAAACACAATGAAATACACAATAGATATCGCGGTATACAACCAATAGGCGATGCAATAACCAAAGAGGGAATTTTATAACTAGGGGGACATTTTTTTAAAACCTGAATTACTATTATTTAGCTCAAGGGTACACAATTTAAGTATAGATATAAGCTCTCGCATTAGACATCTTGTTATGACCATTTTGAAGTTCAAAATGAAAGTTTGGTCTCATTTCTGGTCCCCACACTCCATTCACATAGTGGTATACATGCTAGTCTCACTTTTGCTAAGATAGGGGTTTGCAGGGATCGAACTTTGCATGTCTGCGAAGACCTAAAAAGGGCTATTGGAACAATGGAGGACGTCACAGAAATGGAAGAAAGGGGGTCTTATAGCCCTTTCCGGACTGGCAGGCTTTGTCATTTATCATTGAAGTTGTCATATATATCTCATATCAATAGCACTTTTTAAAGAAAGGTCTTATTCATAACGTAGGCAAACCATATAATAATATATTTCAGAACCTGGGCACACAGTCTAGGCCCAAAGTTGAGAGAGTCCCTTCAAACGAAGGGAAAACCTCTCGTCACAAACCGCAAAGCGCCATTATAATTTCATCAAGACCTCAAAATGTCATCATATTCCCATTAAAACGCCGAGTTTAGGCCAGGATACCGATTAGTGAAGTAGGCTGACATACCATTCTTATCTGATCTGAGGATTTGGATCTAGAGTGGATATAAGGAATTTTGTTGTTGAAATATTTATGAAATTCAGTTGCCATGGTTACCATGCAGCACAAGCCAATGTAACAATTTTTTAATCATTTATCATAAATGTGTATTTAATAGGCCTATGTATTTTAGCCCCTAAAATGCCAAAATTACCTCTCTATGTCATTATGACATAGCCACACATTTAATATATACTTAATGATGAATTAGATATGATATAATATGTACCCATGGCAATTGATACCTGTTATGACGTCATCGGGTAAAATCATATTATCTCTCCAGGTCATTATGAAATAATCACACATGTCACAATGCAACGTTATTGGTTATTCTCATCAGGACAAAAATTGGGATGGGATATAGGATCAAATTTTAACAATTTTGAGGGGAAATATAAGGCCTGAAGTAGGCTATCTATTGGCAAAATTAAAAAGAAAAATTATTGTAAATTAAATGTGTGGTGGGGTCTTAAAAACCATTGTGGATATGGGTCAGATTTTCAGAAAATGTACAATTGGCAGCTGTACACATTTAGTAAATTCTGCTAAATTAGGCTGCAATTTGGTCAATACTAGGTAAATTCGAGTATATTTGGCACTGCATTGATTCTAGCAATCTGGTTGGTTAGGTTGAACTGTATTTTGAACTTTATTTTCGTCTTAAATGTGGGTTATTTGAGAGGATTGATGAAGGTGAATTGTACATTTTCTAAAAATCTGACCCATATATGAATGAAATTTGCATTGCCAGTCTGGAAAGGGTTAAAGGAGCTGGTGAGGAGAAAACATTGTCTTAGCGCTAACATCAAGGGTAGGGGAAGTCATGATGGAGAGAATTCGCTCTATGGCATGGGGCTTGGTCATTTGACAATTCTTTTACTATACTTTTGAATCAGTTATTTGTCATACCTTTATCACTCATACATTTGAGCTTCAGATAAACGTCCCCACAAGCCCAACAGAACTGATTCATTGATCAGCTTCATAAGAAATAGCCATCCTAATTCTGATATTCTAAAAGTTTAACTGTAAAAATGTCAGCATTATTCAGAAATAAAGGGGTATCTTTTAAATTCAGGTTCTAACCAAATGAATAGGCCAGATTTGACCCCTATTAAAGTTTTAATGATTGTATCATTTTTGCAACCTTCGGTTTAAATGGGTTAATTAGCGGACACAAATATGAAATGAAGAAAAACAGTTCATCTAATTTACGAAATATACCTCTTAAATATACGGTGCAGTCTAGGCTAAGATCCCCTCAGATCAGATAAGAATGGTACGTCAGTGATTGGACGGCTACTGAGCTTATTTGAGCTAATGGCTTAATGACTCTGGAACTATTTGCCCTGTGCAGGGGTGGGGGGATGGGGTGGGGGGGGGGGGGGGTATTCCCTGCAACATTATATCAACTTTTTTGACGCGATGCGTGAAAACTTTGGTGTCGAATAGCCTATTGCGTTTTTCCAATATTAGTGTTTAAATATAGCCGATTGTAGGCCTAGGGTATAATGAATAAATAATAAAAACCAAAAAAACTTTGCTCGCCGATTTTTAGGCCTAGGCCTTACAATTCAGCTAAGTAGGACTATAGTCCAGGGCCATAGCAAATAGGCTATAGTTGATACAATTAATTACCGTAACGTTCTTTATGGGAAATAAAAAATGTACGGTAACTTTTTTGGACTCTGTGTATGGATGCACGGCGTCAATGATCATCTAAATCCAATCACCTTTCTCAACTCATTAATATGTTTTACCTTATACCCAAAATGGAAAAAAGTTTATATGTATAATATTTGTGTCGTATTTGAATGATTGACTATTTGACTATGATTTAATTGCGTAATCAATTTGACTAGTGATTGTACGATTTCATGAATTAATTTGTATTACTATTATTTAATTATGTTTATATAGGCTGAAAATGTTGTAGGCCTACTTGGTACATGAGCTTATGAATAAAAAACAAACAAACAAACAAACATTTGATAGAAATCAACACTTAGGGTTAGATTCCGGATAATAAGAGCAATCAAGTTATATATGCCTTAGGCCTATTATCACCAGTTCAGTTGCATCCCAAAGAGAACATTGATACATGCAGCCTACCAAGTAGGCTCCTACCATGTTGAACAATAAGTAGGCCATGCTGAACAATAAGTAGGCCTACCGTAGGCCTAGGCTAAATGTGATGAACCACTTTAGAGATTCCCCACCGGCTATACCCAGCTAACAATTTTTCTTTGTTGTCTATGATTTTGTCGGTTGTAGGCTAATTACGCAGAAGTGTGTGGAAGAAAAAACGTGAATACAACGTAGAAATTATATTTTAAAAATTGTATTATTCTTTAATTCAATTTTTTTGAATGAAAAAAAATGTTTACGTTGTATTCACGTTTTTTCTTCCATACACGTTCACAATCACAACATAGAAATTACGTAGGCCTAGTGTGTTAGCTGGGTAGGCCTAGAATAGGGCTAGATCTAATGAATGCAATGCATTTGTCATATTATTATCATCATGTACAAGGATAGTGCAACAATTCAGTCCCTTTTTCATTCACCATATGTACAGTAATTACTTTTCAAGAACGTAGGTAGCCAATAAATATCTTGCATTTGTATGACTATGAGAGACTCATTGCATCATTGGGAATGGCTCATACCTGACCTGCGGATTTTGCTCACGGCACAATCACTAATTTAGCACCAGGCCAATGTGCAATGCCTCGTTGAAATGATGCAATGGTAACGTTACATGATGGTACTCCTGCAAAATGGAGCTTTCGATATTGAAAGCTAAATCATGTCTTGAGTTGTCCCCAACTATGCATATAACTTCTAAGGCCGCAGTATAAGTCCTCAGATCGGAGGGTGTCCAAAATACATGGCCAGAGTGGTTGGACAAAGCTTAGTAGTAAAATACATAGAGAAAGTTGTTGCGACATCTAAGGTTCTATGTGCGCCGCCGCCTCCACGGGGGTAACCACAAATATGTTGGCACCTCCCCACAAGGGACCATGGTCATCCCCGTCATCCCTATACCCACAACACATGTTGGCCAGTAGCAGTAGCCATGCCTCCAATATGCCTTTGCATTTTAAATGATTTTTTAAAAAAGAAATTTAATCAAAACTGATACCACTACTTTTGGAAATACCCTTGATCATCCTTAAATACATCATAACCCTATGAACAGCAATTGGACCCTTTATGAGGAACCTGTGATGCCATGGAGCCTACTGCCAATACTGGGCCCACCACAATACAAGGCTATATATAACATCATTTTTTACAATGTTGTTGCAAACTGTCGCTCATACCAATCATACCAAGTGGTTAAATGTAATATGCTCTTTACTATATTGTGAGTTCATGTCTCCCCCATTATTCCAAAGTATTTAAAAATGGGAAATTAAACAAGTCGATTTGGTCATTTGGGGGCAGTATCTCCTTGAAGAATAGTCATAGATCCATGGGGAAAGTACCAAAATGAAGCTATCCTTGTGTCCAGTATGACTGGAACAGGGCGCAAATGCTATATTGGATAACTTAAGGACTTAACTACTCCCTGTCCTTAAGATCTTCCACTGGAGTATGGGAGTAGGTCAGTTGACCTAGGTCAAGGCGGCGGCGCAGATGGTGTTCAAAGAATACCTATTAGATAAGCCCAGTGGCCCAACTCTGGGCCAGAATCAGCAGGAGGTATTTTACACTGATAACTAGTTCGTTCTCTATGTGATATTACTCCAAGGACAAAGGTACTCGAGATTCCAGGACCAGTCCTTACTCCTGCCCACGGTGGAGTCTTACTGAATGTGCAAGTCTAACTCAGGCCCCTTTTCAAGTAGGCTAATTTATTCACCCTTCCACTGGAAATTTCCTCTAGAACCGGGTCCGGAGGAAAATCTCGATCCCTATCGATTCAAATTAAGGTTGACAGCTCTCCTAAATTGTACATATTCTTTAGGGTACTGTTCGAAATGGCTTGGACAGCAATGTTACAGTCATGTTTTTGAGTTAGGGGCTTTGTTCTGTGGTTTATCGAGGTTTGGTGTCGGGAACCGGGGAGCTCAGCTGGCCAGTGTAGTGACAGCGCTAGTTGACTGGGAGGCACCTATGGGATTTGAAAAATTGTAATTTCACATAATATAAGGTTGTCGACTATAACACACCAACTAATTTGATCGATAATAAAGATTAACTAAAATCTAATCTATAAAAAGGTTTTGATATCGTTTTATGTAGCGTAATTCTAGCCGACCTAGTTTCCCTTTTACAGACTCCCTTGCGGTGCCTCAAGGTTCTGATGAATGGAGGCCATGCTCATTATAAGCTGCTCGCTGATTGGCTGGCCTAAAATAGTCAGCTGATTTGGCAACTCGGTCTTTGTGGAGAGCAGTATTTCCACTGGTACAGGTCGGAGAGGCGCAGAGGAGAGGAGAGAACTACATACAAAATACTCCAAAATATCTGCCAACATTATCAACTTGCCTCCTTGTAGATACGAGGACCGTGCCTGTATTGTATTGGAACAAATATCTCACTCAGGGAATACAGATTTCAGAATTATTTTGCAAAACCCACCAACGGAAAACTGGTGAACAGCTGATTACTGCGGTCGACGGTCGACGGGCGGACAGCTGAGAGAGAAGGAAGGCTTTGTTACCGCGACCTCAATTTGCCATTTAAAATCGTAGAAATAAGGGATTCCTAGGGATCATCTTAGATATGTTCATTTTATGCATATTACGGATATGAATCTGGAGGTTCGCTGTTGGTGTTGTGATAGTTGCATCTTGTCGCGCCGAACACAACAGTCGCGGCGTTTGAACGATCTTTATAAATCCAAACCAGAAACATTGAGTCCATTCAGTTCGCCTAGTAAATCGCCTTTACTAAGTTCCCCACTTGAGGGAGATACGCCACCAACAGTTACCAATAGTCTGCCATCATATAACACTGACATTATCCACGAGGATTGTTTAAATTCAAAATCACCGGACGATATGTGTAATTATTGTCAAAAACAGATGAGAAGGTATGTGGGCGATTCCGAGGAGCCGCCCATAGCCGGAGTACCGCCCGGCCTACAGCCTTGGATCAACCCGGTGAGCTAAATTAAAATCTTGATTATCTCTCTTATTTCCGTGTGAACGCGGGCTCATTCTTGTTTATTTAAAATGTACTTAGTTAATGAGTGGTTGTCCAGTGTTTAAACGCTACCTTTGTCTCTCGGCTGGCTCTTTCCCGGCTGCTG
Source organism: Sthenelais limicola (assembly GCA_942159475.1). Taxonomy (NCBI): domain Eukaryota; kingdom Metazoa; phylum Annelida; class Polychaeta; order Phyllodocida; family Sigalionidae; genus Sthenelais; species Sthenelais limicola. The sequence goes on from OW804097.1 coordinate 119,755,251, forward strand.
TCACTCCTTTATTAACCAACTGACAGTTGACAGCTGAACATTTGACAGCAGTCACCGAGTGGAGAAATGCACCGGTTCAAGACAACAGCACCGAAAATGATCGAATATTCCAGTGCCAGTCCAGAATGTGGATCATTTTCGAGAATTGAGCTCGATAGCTGCAAGGTGTTAGGGTGACTGGAATGGGGAAGGGTGGTAATGGGGATAGTATTAAGCAGATGCAGTAGCCAAGTAGGAAGAAAGGATCAGGTAAAGAGGACTCGGGTAATCAGCTGGGCCGGCCTTCCAGCTGATTCGGTGGCAGGGGGCTGTGCTAGCTCCACTTTGAATATGAAATGGGAGGGCCGCATATTAGATGATGGAAAATATTCCACTGCCGAGATGCTGCTGTAGCTGCTCTTGTCAGTTGGTGATGCTGCGGCTGCTGCTGCTGCTTTTCTCTCTCAGAATGGGATATTTCAGCATTTGCTATCAACATAGCCTTGGTTTAGCTTTTCTTTCTATAGACTATGTACATGATGTATCCTAGCTATAGTAGTATAGATCTATCGATCACAAGTTGCAGTGAGTAATTCTCACTCAGCTGAAACGTGTAGAGAGATGCCATCACCGTTTGCCACTGACATGTCATTGGGATGTTGTGTGGGAAATTCCCTGCTTTCATAAGATTAAAAAAGTACCTTCCCTTTGAGTGGATCTTTCTTCGCCTAAACATGATGTTCTTCGATCGGGTCTTCTTCCCTTGGCGGATGTTAAAGATGCTATCTCTGGTCCCCCCCCCCCCTCCCCCAGGCCCCCGCCCCCCATTATCCAGAAGTCCATGTACATTCAATCTGAAAATGAAAGTTAACTCATAATAGATAGGCCTACATGCAACATTCTGAGAATGAAAAGCTTCATTCATACTGGGGTGATCGTGATGGTAATTTTATACTGGCTATACACAATGTGACCAACTGAGTGGGTAAGATCGGAGGAGGAGTATGTAGACTGGAAAGTAATTTTATTCCTCCAATCATAAAAAGAAGTGAACATGTACCTTCTTCATGCATGACCGATTCTAGTTCCTGACCCAGTTATGTCATAGCTCCCGATGCAATCTTTGAGTTATTTGGCTCCATTCCCGCAAACCTCTAAGATTGATGGTTCATTGCCATTATATATTCCCTACAACCATGATGTATTGTATGTATGGATTACGGAACATGTACCCATAATGTAATGATATATATATGCACTTGCTGCTGTAATGTGTATGAGGTGATTTTTATGCTGGCAAGTACAGCTGCCAAGACCAGTTGGCTACCTTAATGAAAATGTTTAAGATCAAAAAGGAGGTCTCCAACCGCTCCAGACTTATATTTGAGTTCCGAGTTGTCATTTGGATTAAGGTAATTATGGCCTCGGGCCGAGATGACCTTCCAATTTCCTACTTTAGTTTCCTTTGATTCTGACTTATTTTTAAGCCTGCTGCTCGTCACGCCTACACACAAGGACATTGTCTTACTCTTGTTGTGTTAATTCCCTCATAGCCTTGCTTCATTTGAATTTTCCATCAATTCAACGCATCTCTCACGTTCAATGGACACAGGAAAGAGATGGGAGAGTGGGATGGATTCCTGTCCGTTCGTTGATGCTCTACAAACAGTCAGTCGTCCACAGAGACCTGCCTTTATCCTTGTCGTTTGACCGGTGCCGTCGCCGGTAGGCCCGGCACCTGGGACTTGCCCCGGGCGACGTACGTGCTTCGGCGGACCCAATCTGGCTCTACCTATAATATAATATACCTAGCAAACCTTCAGTCCCTCCTCACATATTGTAGGCCACAGGCTGGTCGCCAACAGCAGCTATATGGGCGACACCATGTGGACGACCGGTGTATCACATTTTTTTTTACAGTTGCCCTCGTCCAGATTTTCCCTGGATGAGAGAAACTTCGAGAAAAGTGACTGATTTTAATTTTAATGAAGTGAGTGAGATTGGTTGCTTTACGGTTATATCAAGGGCGGGAGAGCTGAGAGGGAGGTAGTTCATGATCATACCCAGGAAATAGAGATAGAGAAATAGAGATAGAGAAATAGAGATCGAGAAATAGAGATAGAGAAGTAGGGAGAGAGAGAGAGACAAAATAAAAGAGACAGAAAGGCACTTATGGTTATAGTATACCCAGGACCATGTTTCTATGAATGTTCGCCCCTTGTTGAGTATAATATTATTATGTTACTACAAAGAAAACATGAAATATAAGCCAACTTAATCTGACTGAAGGTCACTAGAAGGTCAAAAGAGAGATATCCTGTATTATTCAAGATGCTGGGAATCCATCCCCAGACAAATATTTATCACGGATATATATATGGGATAAATATGGGTATTGCGTGACATCCTGAACCCTAAAATAGAGTGAAGACATGTATGTACTGGTATAATAATATTTTTGTTGATTGTAATAACTGAAAACACTTCTAAGACAATGACCCAGGAAAAGACACAGCCCCTCTTTACTTTCAGGATGTTTACACCTTTCAGCGCAAGTCATTTATGGCCCATCCTGTAATTCAATAGCATCCGATGCGTTTATCTTAGAATTTCTCATGGGGGTAGAATAATAGCCATGAGAAATAATTTATTAACTGTGGAAAACTTGTGCTGAAGTTTTTCCACTCTAGGCCCAAACCCTCAAATTTATTAGATAAGAAGGTATGTCAGTGATTGGACCCCTACTTCGCTAATTGGTTTCCTGGCATTTAAGACTAGGCGTTTTAATGAGAACATAATGACATTTTGCAGTCTTAATGGAATTATAATGGCACTTTGCGGTGTGAGGCGAGAGGCTTTCCCTTCGTTTGAAGGGACTCTCTCATCGTTGGGCCTAGACTGTTTCCACAATGAGTGGATGAGATGGGAGAGATCTGTGCAAGTGGGATTGGTCATGACATTAGTGTGAAGTGGTGTGTAACGTAGTATAATATTCTCACCTGACACTCAAGCTGAGAGACACCCCCATCAGTTCCCCAGTTTTTTTCCCGCCATGTTCCTCCCATTCGGCCTTCTCAAAAATAGGTGAGCTTGCTTGGGCCAAGAAGAAAACAAACAGGATGTCATAAATCAAAAAGGTGCGCTTGTCATTAATTGTCTATTAAGCCCCTCCCCCCTCCCCCTACCCCCTACCCAGTTGTCCCCTTCCTACCCCCCCCCCCCCCCCCACACACACACTGAATATCCAGGCATACTACTTAATGTTTCAATTTAAGAATTATTTATGGTTATTCGTTTGTATATCTGTGTTCACAGAAATAAGAGGATCGTGTCTTAGTTACTGTTGCCAGTTTTAGCTAGTTTGGGAGGGCTTGCTTGCATCCAAGACCCATCTATTATAGTCGCCTGAATTTGTTTTTCCAGATGCTTCCCTTCCTCAAACTCAGCCTCCTTTGCACACAGTCCTTTTGTTTACCCCCACCCACCCCACCCCCCTCCCACCCCACTCCGACCCCACCCCCCACCCTATTGCCCTTTGCCCAACTGGCCTAATTTTAACTTGTTTACGACAAAATTCGTCCTTCACCCCTTTCCGCCGATTATATGTTGACCCAGTTAGAGGGGTGGCACGACCACGTGTTTCCCTATGCTGTGAATTTATGAATGGATGGAATGGGTTCTGGAGCTTTCTCTTCTCATTTTACCACGAGATGCTGTGCCTGATGGCGTTGCCTTACTCTATTAACGGTAATTCCAATCTATCTGGAATCACATGCTCTTTCTGCCAATGGATTGTTATTGAAAAAGGTGGAAATCGACCGGTGAGTTTTATCTTAGAGCTAAAATACCTTAGCTCTAAGGTTTTATCATCCATATCTTGAATTATGGGTTATCTCGTGTTATCTTGTTTGGTCCTGGTAAAATCCTTTAACTACTTCACTTCAAAGACATTAAAATCCCTTAAATTGAAAAATTCAGGGAATTGTCAAAACCAGGAGGGAATCGTTCAGGAAAGAACAATTGATCATAAGCATTAGTAGATGTATAAAGGGTTATAAAGGATTCCAACCCCAAACTTACCTAGTATGAAAACCCTTTTTTCTTCAGGATTTTAGACAAAATGTTTTACTTTATAGCCCCCCCCCCCCCCGAGTATGGGACGAGGGCAGCTAAGTTATAGCAGAAACAGTACATTAGTGTACTGTCTCTGGTTATAGTTATACTCGTCCAAACCATCAGATCAGATAAGAATGGTATGTGTATGTGATTGGACGCCTACATCACTAATCGGTTTTGATGGCCTACGACTAGGTCTAGGCGTTCCAATGGGAATATGATAACATTTTGCGGTCTTAATGGAATTATGATGGCATTTTGCGGTTTGAGGCAAGAGGCTTTCCCTTCGGACTCTCTTAACTTTGGGCCTAGACTGTACACTTACTGCAGGCTAATTTTGACTCTGGGGATGTTTAAAATGCGAATCTAAACTCGTCATCTTTAGCCCCACTCCACTTGTATGATAATGATTTGGATGAAACAATTATTTAATTAATGATAACTTAATTACAGGCTAAATCCATCTGTAGGCCATGTGGTCGTTAGGTCTCAAGTTATACCATCAGCTCATTCCCTACTGACGTGCAGCATGTGTGGGTTAGATCTTCAGAAAATGTACAATTCGCCGTCACCAATCCTCTCAAATAACCCATATTTAAGACAAGAATGAGCTTCAAAATGTAGTTTAACATAACAGAACTGATACTTTAAATCAATGCGATACCAAATATACTCAGATATACCCGGTATTCATCATTTTCCAGCCTAATTTAGGAGAATTTCCTAAATGTGTAGAGCTGCTAATTGTACATTTTCTGAAAATCTGACCCATGTATAATAATGGCCTCAATCTGTTCCATAATCGATGAGAAGTGTTAGTGTTAGCTGCAAGCTTGTAGGTCTGCTTGGTAGGGCGGCGTTATGCAACCCGATAACATTGGAAAGAACCCTAGGCTAGAACATGCAGCGGGTTGGTGAGTATACATGGGTCAGATTTTCAGAAATTGTACAAATCGCCTTCACCAATCCTCTGAAATAACCTACATTTAATACAGAAATGAGCTTCAAAATGCAGTTTAACATAGCAGAACTGATACTTTAAATCAATGCGATACCAAACATACTCAGATATACCCGGTGTTCTTCATTTTTCAGCCTAATTTTAACAGAATTTCCTAAATGTGTAGAGCTGCCAATTGTACATTTTCTGAAAATCGACCCATACATACACTCTAGGCTCAGTCCACAAGAGTCCTCCTCCAAACTGAGGGAAAGCGTCTAGCTCCTGACCACAAAAACACATTAGGTGGCCTAATCCAGGGCTGGGAAAGCCATTAGCGCATCAATGACGTCATAGCCATCTTATATGGTCTGATAGGCTTGGGAGCCTACCTAGACTGTAGAGCTAAGACAATACATGGGTGGTTAAAATCATTAAAAAGGAATTTACTGCATAATTTCACCTATAATTCTGAACAATTTTAATTCCGTTCGCTAATTCTGGCTGTTGGTTTAGGTTCCTAAAGCTGCCCATATTCATGAACAATGCGTTCGGAACACGCAAAAATATACTGAGCCAAAACAAAGGATTTTTGTTACTTTAAGGTCAGAATTCCCCAAACCCAAATCCCTGAGCACGAACCCAAATCGGGCTAACGACTTTGCCTGCTTGGTCAATAGAGCATGTACGTTGTCTTCATTATGTAACTCGTCCACCTTATCTGGCTTTTATCTGATATCGTAAGCAACTTGATTACCTGGGCATGAAGAATCAGGTCGCGACCCCGACCTTAATATATTTAAGTGGCCTGGCTTTAATCATGGCTTGGAAGCTATGGTCTAACTGTAGTAAGGTCGCCATGCTTTTAGTCATTTGGGTCAGATTTTCAGAAAATGTACAATTGGCAGCTGTACACATTTAGTAAATTCTGCTTAATTAGGCTGCAATTTGGTCAATACTAGGTAAATTCGAGTATATTCGGCATTGCATTGATTCTAGCAATCTGTTTGGTTAGGTTAAACTGTGTTTTGAAGTTTATTTCCGTCTTAAATGTGGGTTATTCGAGACTCAGAGGATTGGCGAAGGCGAATTGTACATTTTCTGAAAATCTGACCCATCTAATCCTTCGTCTCCCTTCTGTTCTAAAGTGTTTTTCCGGGTTTAGTACTGGAACAATATTTGGTCTGAGTCTTGGCAAACTATTCCCCCCTTTAAGCCCCGAGAAACTGAAGTTCATTTAATGATTATTTAATTTCAAGGTCCACCGTCACTGACTTAACCATTGAATTAAATCAAATACTTGTACACAGCGTTCATCTTTGCTTAGTTGAACGTATACATTTATACATTGCACCTTATTCTACGCTTGGAGGATTATTGTCTTTACATTGCATCATTCTGAAATCCTTTACCGAATTTAGTCCCATTAAATTGCGTTAGTTGTGTTTACCAACAGCGGTTTCAGAGGTGGTTTCCAAGAAGCGATTCGCCCAGGCCAACAACTCATTATGCCCTTCATGGGTATAGCAGTAAAACTACCGGGAAGTTCACATATTTGAGTTATGATCAATGAATTCCCTATTTTTTTTTACCTGGTCTGTCATGTCTGCGATAAAAATAAATAATAGAATAAATAAATAAATAAATAAATAAAATGATGACTAGTCATTTGCCACTGAGATCATACATGATCTTTTCTTCTCTGATGGGAAACATGGAAATGATTTTTGCCATTGACGCAAACATCTATATACATGAACTCACTCCAGGTCCAAACCCTCAGATCAGATAAGAATGGTATGTCAGCCTTCTTTGCTAATCTGTTTCCAAGCCTATCACTCGGCGTTTTAATGGGAATATAATGACATTTTGCGGTCTTAATAGAATTAATTATAATGGCACTTTGCGGTCTGAGGCGAGAGGCTTTCCCTTCGTTTGAAGGGACTTTCTCATGTTTGGGCCTAGACTGTATACAGGAACTGAGTTTGAGAGTTGATTGCATTAGTGAAGAGCCAAGAGGACATTTGTGATGTGTTTTAGGAAAATGAGTCATAAGTCGCAAAAAATAGATTTTGAGATACCATTATATTTGAAAAGATGAGATCAAGCTGATTCCAATGATAGTAAACAGTCTAATAATCCAATAAGTATTTCTAGATTTTAAGTTTGATATTTTCGTTTTTGAAAAATATTTCTGGGGGTCAATTAACAGTAAATTTACTAAAATTAATGTAGTCCATATGAGGACCTTTAAAACGAAAGAATATATTAAATAGATAGTCCTGAAATTTGATACATCAATTGATATAACTATAAGTGATAAACCCTCCAAAAATTAGTACATTCAAACAATGTGATCTTGTAAAAAAACCACTTTAAAAAATATCAATTTTGCGACTTATGACTCATTTTCCTGAAACACATCACATTTATCATATGAGCATGCGTCCTGGGAGACCATCCATACATGTTTGCTTTAATTAAATTCACTTCCGTGGTTTTGACTGGAAACGCCCTCCGGTATCCATCCCTGATCTATTGAGACCTGATTAATTACTACTTAGAGATGATACATTTCTAGTCAGATAGAAACTATAACATGTGATCATCATCATCTACCACCACCACCACCACCACCACCGCCACCACTGCCACCACCAATGGTCCTGGGTATGACCCCAAAGGGCCTTTCTGTCTCTTTTTCTGTGTCTCTCTCTCCCTTCTTCTCTATCTCTCATTTCCTGGGTAAGATCATAAACTGCCTCCCTCTCAGCTCTCCCGCCCTTGTTATAACCATCTTAAATGTGTTGAAAAGGGCGTAAAGCAACCAATCTCACTCACTCACTCCCTCTCAGCTCTCCCGCCCTTGATATAACCATCTTAAATGTGTTGAAAAGGGCGTAAAGCAACCAATCTCACTCACTCACTCTCAGCTCTCCCGCCCTTGATATAACCATATTAAATGTGTTGATAAGGGCGTAAAGCAACCAATCTCACTCACTCACTCACTCACTCACTCACTCACCACCACCACCACCACCACCACCACCACCACCACTGCCACCACCACCACCACCACCACCACCACCACCACCACCACCACTGCCACACCTTCATCTCTCCATTGTCACGATGATGATATTATGGCTATATATCTTGACTGGATCTTTGGCTTGGGAGGCGGCCACTATGTATTGGCTTGCTATGATGATGGATGCTGTATCATGTATCAAGGCCAGCGGGGTCGCCATGATATTACATGTGTAGAGTGGACTAGAGTGGACTGGTCAGCTTTTGTCAGACTGGGGTCAAGCGGCGTGCTGGTCATCCCCTGGTACTGGTGCCCTCAGCTTCCTTGCTACCTGCCAAAACCAACCCATCCCTCCCAAGTCATGATGGTCGTCATGTGGGTCAGATTTTCAGAAAATGTACAATTCGCCTTCACCAATCCTCTCAAATAAACCCACATTTAAGACAAAAATGAGCTTTAAAATGCAGTTTAACATAGCAGAACTGATACTTTAAATCAATGGGATACCAAATATACTCAGTTATACCCGGTATCCATCATTTTTCAGCCTGATTTAGGAGAATTTCCTAAACGTGTAGAGCTGCCAATTATACATTTTCTGAAAATCGGACCCTCGTCATGTCTCGCTGTGTCCTTCCCATCCCATTGTTTTGGTTCGGCTCCACTCCATTTGGATGCTCCTGTCGATATACATTATAGCTAACGTTTTTGTTTGGTGTTAAAATGATTTGTTTATTTGGTGATTTTGTACTGGTTCTCAGTTGGATCTCATTTTTCATCAATTATCAGCTTGATGCCGTTGTGTTTTGGTGACAAATTGCGTTTGAGAGGCCAATGCAATTGGAATGGGACATTTTAAATAAGTTATGTATACATAAGGTGCTACTTATTGGACGTTGAGAGTGATAACAAATAATAATTATTGTAGCCTACATCCTCGCCCATGACTCATTTTTACCAGCAACATTCTTTTTTTATTTGTCATGAAATACCACCGGTTTGCGGACGGAAGAATAACATTAAGTTAACTAAATAAATAAATAAACTAATAATGCATCCTCCCATGTTGAGGTGTTTTACCCGTAAAACACCACTGTGTGATCGGAATCCATGACAACCTTACTGATGGAAAAAAAAAAAAAAAAAAGCTTGCTGATGGAAGCATGGGTTATAGAGAGATGGTTTTCATAATACAATAATAGGGTCAGATTTTCAGAAAATGTACAATTGGCAACTCTACACATTCAATAAATTCTGCTAATTAGGCTGCAATTTGGTCAATACTAGGTAAATTCGAGTATATTCGGCATAGCCTTGATTCTAGCAATCTGTTTGGTTAGGTCAACGAGTTTAAAACACTGAATTTACTCTCGTTGGTTAGGTTGAACTATATTTTGAACTTTATTTTCGTCTAAAATTTGGTTTATATGAGAGGATTGGTGAAGGTGAATTGTACATTTTCTGAAAATCTGACCCAATAGAGGATGGAGGAGGTGAGGAGGCCGCGCCCTGGAGTGAGTGGTGTCAGGTCAGTAGAGGTGGTGCTACAGTGGTGGTGTGGTGGTGCGGTAACAGCCTGTGACATCTTCACTGGATCACCACCTGTCCCCAGCATCTACCCAGGACAATGCTGGCCAGTCGGCTGACCAGTAGTGACCGGTGGTAGAGGAGGATCCAGCCTCCGTCCATCCATCCACAGAGCTTTTATATACCTTCCACGTAGCCGGTCTACTTGAACTCCAATATCTCCTGTTTAGTTGGTTATTACCTATTTATACCACATTCTCGTCAGGAATATCCCATTTCCACACTAAATAGTGGTTAACCCTACGCAGCTGGCCTGCTATGGAAATCGTAACCACCCAGAGATACTGAAGTAAAGGGTTTACACGCTTGTAACCACTATTGACCATATTGGATTTCACAGTGACAGTGGTATAACCTCAAGTTATTTAACCATCACCAACTATTGCGTAACATACCATTCAATATTGCCCCTCCTCCAATGGTTGGAACCGTTCCTCTTGGAAGGCGAGCTTGTTGGTTTAACACAGCCTCCCAAAGCAGGGCCGATTCTACTAATCTATGACTGAGAAAACGAAAGGAGTAAAGCTCTGTACTGGAGGATGGTTTAACAGATGAGACATTGGTATAATAAGTCTATTGTCAGCAGTTTTACCGGACGAGTAGTTGCCACTAACTGGTGGTGAGAGGGAGGAGTGGATAGAACAGGTAGCGGATAATGAGTAGTAGTGTGGCTGGCCTTATGATGGGAGTGTACATACCTAGTCATGCTTGTTGGAAGAACATTATGGACATAGGTGGTGATGAGGGTAATTCCTCCACCACCACCACACACCACTTTCACCCTTCCTCTGCCCATGTGTTTGCTCCAGTCCATCTGGATGAGTGGGGGATCATACTTAGGGATTATGCTGAAAGTGAAGTGAGTAAAAGTTGAAAGTTGAGGTTATAGTATGCGACTGCATCCATCATCCTTTGCTTAAATTTATACTCGCCATTTTTCACTATGGCACAATCAATAAAGGATTTATTTAAATTGATAATTGCTGTTGTAACAAAATGTTGATTGTATCAATGCTGCTGGAAGCAGTCAGGTCCAGAAGGCCACATTCCTCACATCCAGCGATAAGCTTAACCACGAGGCTAAGACTAAGGATAAAAGTTTTAATGACCCCTAAAACTTAGGGTCCAAAACTGCCATCTGGACCTGACTGTTACGCCAGTATAGGGAATGTGAGCCAGTCTTGATGAGTTCACCTGATTTGTACCTTGTTCATATTCGTTTGTCTTAGCAGGGGAAGAAAGTCCATAGGAGGACATATATATGAATTGAATTGAGTCGAACTTTATTTGTCCGAGGTTTCACAGAGTTTAGACACATAGATTAACCAGGGTTCTGGATAAAATCCAGGTCTTCCAGTCGTCACCTCATAATAGAAAGACATCTATACTAACAGAGAGACTGGCTAAAAGACTTATGACAATGTTGTTTTATTATTTTAACTCGTTTTATCGCAACTAATTTATATGTAAACTAGCCTGCCATTTCTTCTAAGCACCTTAACTGATACAAGGTTTTTCTTATCTTTACAGCAGATGATTCCTGTCGACACAGACGATGATGAGGTATGTTGTTTTGAATATAATTATATCGCTTCCTCCCTCGTTTCCTTCTGCTAAACCCATAACAGATACCTGTGAGTGAGTGACAGTGGTTGCTTTACGCCCCTATCAACACATTTAATAAGGTTATACTTATTATATCAAGGGCGGGAGAGCCGAGAGGGAGGCAGTTTATGATCATACCCAGGAAATAGCGATATAATAACATATAAAAGAAGGGAGAGAGAGACAGAAAAAGAGATAGAAAGGCACTTTATGGTCACACCCAGGACAGGAACAGATGCCTGTGACGCAACTTTGGTGGTTACGTCACATGTTGTTACGTCACATGTTGACGTCGGGGTTGGGAGATTGAGGTCCCCGAGGAACAAACAGGGTGGGGAATATATAGGTTATGGGGCGGTACCAAGGGAAGGGTTGAAGGGCTTGACTGACGCGCCACCCCGCGGGGGCTTCCACTATTAACTGGACGTGCTATGCAGGGCATATAATGCAGGAGGTAACCCCCCGACCGTGACGTAACAGAGGTAACCCCCCGACCGTGACGTAACACCGCAGATCAGGGCCTCATCGTAAAGTTTGACCTTGTTGTAGGAATCCGATCAACAGGTCTGTGAATGATGAGAAAGTAATTACCCGCTCTCGTACAAATAAATTACATAAAAGCTGGCCTTACCCCCGTCTCGTACAAATATAAATTACATAAAAGCTTTGGCCAGGCCTATCTTAGGAATGAGGACCAGTGGTGGTCTGTAAGGATCTACTTGGCTTGGGTGTCTTTTCATCCTTGTTGTTGATTCCAGCAGTCAATTGAGTGCAATCTGTGGTGATTAAATGTAATACCAGTAAAACAGAATATTTATATTTGATATACAGTCTAGGCCCAAAGTTGGGAAAGTCCCCAGGGCTCGAAAAAACCTACCAACTTCACTTGCCCATTGGGCAAGTGGCAGCAAAGATTTACTTGCCCGACATCCTTTTTCCCTTGCCCAAATTTATTTGCAGAATTATAAACGAAATCACACTGATCTGTATGTATCTTGTTTCATTGTAAGTAAACATCACAATAGGGGTTTGAAATCGGGGCCGTAGAGATTTCCACTTGCCCACTTGGGCAAGTAACATTAAATTTTACTTGCCCAGAGCCATTTTTTACTTGCCCCGGGCAAGTAAACACAGGTTTTTTCGAGCCCTGGTCCCTTCAAACGAAAGGAAAGCATCTCGCTTCAAACCGCAAAGTGCCGTTATAATTCCATTAAAACCGCAAAATATCTTTATATTCCCATTCAAACGCCGAGTCCTAGGCCAGGAAACCGATTAGCGAAATAGGCTGACATACCATTCTTATCTGATCTGAGGGTTTGGACCTAGAGTGTATACTCGGGAGATATTTAACGAGATTCTCGTGGAGCCATTTCATGAAATCTCACTGGTCAAGTGAAAATCTCAGTTATAACCTAAAAGGATATATGGGTCAGATTTTCAGAAAATGTACAATTTAACTTCACCGATCCTCCCAAACAACCCACATTTCAGAGGAAAATAAAGTTCAAAATACAGTTCAACCTAACCAGACAGATTGCTAGAATCAATGCAATACCAAATATACTCGAATTTACCTAGTATTGACCAAATTGCAGCCTAATTTAGCAGAATTTACTAAATATGTACAGCTGCCAATTGTACATTTTCTGAAAATCTGACCCATATATATGCTAGTCGCAACGACAAAGTGTGAAAAAAACTAATGTCGCTGTACACAAAACACCATTTATTTCAACGTGTACATTTCATTAGTGGCAGGATTACACCCAATGATCTAAACCTGGATAATAATAAATCTAGAAAAAAGGACTTTTCCTCTGTTTTTGATGTGAAAAGGATGTGGGCGGAGAAAGCTGGCACTATGCGTGAGAAAGGATGGACGTGGTCAGCTGTTGACCAACAACTGTTGGCTCCAGTCACCCTGGCAACGGCTGATGATGATGATGACCACTGGTCACTCACCAAGTTGGGTGTCTTCATCCATGTCAGTTTGAAGCTTTAGATATTTTTAGTCCACTCTTGCCTTGGCAACCAAGATCGGAGCCAGGTGCTGAAGGCGTGTTACGTAATGATGACTTTCAAGTGGCAAGTATGCGCTCTGAAAATAGATCTGAAGATGAATAATATCCCACCTGTATTTTCATTCGGATGAACTAGTATCGATTGTATCGTCTCTTGACCAAATGGTGGTGTATTAATAACAATTAATCGATGTTTAATCGATAGCCACGTATGTAGATGACTAACGTATGTAGATCGCTAACTCTTTTAAATTTAAGTTTTAAATGAGAGGGGAACCATTCCTAATAGCTGAGCCATTTCCCCTAATCACTCTAGGTCCAAACCCTCTGATCAGATAAGAGTGGTATGTCAGTGATTAGACGCCTACTTCGCTAATCGGTTCTCTGGCCTAGGACTCGGCGTTTTAATGGGAATATAATGATATTTTGCGTATAATTATAATAACACGTAGCGGTTTGTGAGGCAAGAGGCTTTTCCTTCGTTTGAAGGGACTCTCTCAACTTTGGGCCTAGACTAATACTCCAGCACTACAAACACCTTTTTGCTATTTTCAACCTAATATTATGATTTCTATTTTCAAAGTCTGAACTTTAAAATCTTCTCTTTTAAGTTACGAAGCATTGAACAAACAATCCCTGACATATCAAAGATGTTTTTTGTCATTTCTTCGCCGGATAATTTGCTCTGATAAAGCCTAGTATTGTGCAGAGAAGGGGACGACGGTAGTAGAACATTGCGTTTTCAAAGTCTGAACTTTAAAATCTTCTCTTTTAAGTTACGAAGCAATGAACAAACAATCCCTGACATATCAAGGATGTTGAAATTGAATCAAATTATTCTTTATTGAAATTGGAATTGGAAACTGGCCGCCGATCTGTTGAGACTTGTTCCTAGTTAGCTGTTAATATTGAATAACAGGATCATAAAATATGGCCTCAGAAGACGAGGAAATTCATCATTTGGGTCGGATTTTCAGGAAATGTACAATTCAACTTCGCCAATCTTCTCAAAGAACCCAAATTTCAGACGAAAATAAAGTTCAAAATACAGTTCAACCTAACCAAACAGATTGCAAGAATCAATGCAATGCCGAATATACCCAAATTGACCTACTATTGACCAAATTGCAGCCTAATTTAGCCTAATTTACTAAATGTTTACAGCTGCCAATTGTACATTTTCTGAAAATCTGACCCATTTATCTCTTCCACGGAGAGATTACTCGAGTTATCAAATCAGGAAACGCACTTGACTTGGAAACATTCGCTGCTCGGGTTGTCGCAGTCTATTACGAAGTCCACCCTTGCGATAAGGCTCATGAAAATAGAGAGATAAGAATTGGATCCATATTCAGATACCAAGCCTTTTCTATCCTTCATGGAATGTTAGATAGTGGCCTCAGGTTGCGTCTTCCCAAGTCATTCTCAACTCGAGAACCTTATTTAATAAATACTGTTAGCGAGAACCAAAGATCTGCATTTGGGTCAGATTTCCAGAAAATGTATAATTCGCCTTCACCAATCCTCACAAATAACCCACATTTAAGACAAAAATAAGCTTCAAAATGCAGTTTAACTTAAAAGAACTGATACTTTAAATCAGTGTGATACCAAATATACTCAGATATTCCCAGAATTTATCATTTTTCAGCCTAATTTAGGAGAATTTCTTAAATGTGTAGAGCTGCCAATTGCACATTTTCAGAAAATCTGACCCATTTCCCCTTGGAAAAGTTATGCATTTCCCTTTGGAAATGTAATGACATATTGAAATCTATTCCTGGGCGAAGGTTATGCAATGTAACCGTATATCATTACGGTATACATATTACCGTACTTTAATACTGGTTAGAGCGTTTCGTGTCCTGAATGGACCCCATTTAATACATACCGTATATACCCGTGTATAAGCCCTGGCTTACGGTATATTAATTTCAAATGGTGAATTGACCCGGCTTATATTCGGGGTGGGCTTATATTCGGGGCCCGGCTTATATTACAATAATGGAAAACCAGTAGATATAACTGAAACTCATGTTAATTATTATCTTCATTCATTACTCTGGTTTCCGTGTTTTAAGCTCAAATTTAACAAAAAGAACTCTACCAGAATTGTTGTGAATTCACAATCGACCAACAACAACTGAATTCTATATTCAAATTATCATTCATGATCCACTAAAAGCTCGTTCTGGCCGATCTATTCAGCATCTTACATTAATTAGCACTTGGAGTAAAATCAATTATTTTACTCCAAGATTAGCACTATTATAGGTCTATGGCTGTACAGCACCCGGCTTATAAACGGGGCCCGGCTTATATTAACGTTATGACGTGCTGAACCCCCGGCTTATAAACGGGGTCCGGCTTATACACGGGTATATACGGTACTCCGGGTCTGCCCTTTCCTTTTATGTTCAGCTTGGCGTTCCTTGGGCGTCTGCCTGGATACAGGCGTCAGCGCACAGGTGACCACCTTTGTGGTGGTCCTCCTCCCGCCCGCCCCCTCCTGGCCAAATATCGCACTAAAGGTTCCGTTTACTTTGCGGTTTAACCTCGCTGTACAGAACATTAAATGTGTGGGGACAAGTGCCGCACTCTCACCACTCTTTGCTTGCTTTACCGAGTTTTGAGTCACCCGTAGACCCCCAGATGCTTGGATCTCGAGATCCGAGAAGACTGCCGACGACCCATATAGGGTCAGATTTTCAGAAAATGTACAATTCAACTTCACTAATCCTCTCAAATAACCCACATTTCAGACGAAAATAAAGTTCAAAATACAGTTCAACCTAACCAAACAGATTGCTAGAAGCAATGCTGAATATACTCGGATTTACCTAGTATTGACCACATTGCAGCGTAATTTAGCACAATTTACTAAATGTGTACAGCTGACAATTGTACATTTTCTGATAATCTGACCCTATCTGCCTGCTGCCTCGTTAATTATTCCCCAGTGTGTGATTAATGAGAAATTACACGATAAATTAAACAAATTTCCCATTTCGAAATTATGAGGTCGGATGGTTGTTATTCATCGTTATCAATTCAAACACGTATACAGGCAGAGCCAGAGATTAAATATCGACTTTTCTAGTATCGAGTAGTGGAAATGCTTCGAAACGTTTTAATTTTTTTTACCTAGTATTAAAAGTTTTGACATAGCTTTTCTTTGACTCATTATTTTGCGCCCATTAGCCCGAAGGAACTTACACGGGTCAGATTTTCAGAAAATGTACAATTGGCAGCTGTACACATTTAGTAAATTCTCCTAAATTAATCTGAAAAATGAAGAGTACCTGGTATATCTGAGTATATTTAGTATCGCATTGATTTCAAGTATAAGTTCTGTTATGTTTAACTGCATTTTAAAGCTCATTTTTGTCTTAAATGTGGGTTATTTGA
The DNA here is from genome assembly GCA_942159475.1 of Sthenelais limicola. NCBI lineage: Eukaryota > Metazoa > Annelida > Polychaeta > Phyllodocida > Sigalionidae > Sthenelais > Sthenelais limicola. The sequence continues at coordinate 119,771,938 of OW804097.1, forward strand.
GAGGATTGGTGAAGGCGAATTGTACATTTTCTGAAAATCTGACCCACACGCTTATATACCCTGCAAATGGATCCTCGTCAAGGGGTGCCGGGGGTGGGGGGGTGGGGTGGGGGGGAGGGGGGAGACCTGTCATTTTCTATGCTTCACCTGGCAGGCCGGTCTCCATACACAAACACAACCTAGAACCTCGTGCTCAATGCTATTTTTAGCGCGCTGGCGCTGATTGGTGGATCCGGAGTCAGGCCACTGGCAAGCCCCGCCCCCCTGCGTTCCACTGCTCCACATGCCGTCACAAAGGAACAACTGGAGCTGCTGGGATTGCCGTCCGTGATCCCTTCCTTCCGCTTTTAATAAGCACTTCCTTATGGCTTTTTATTTTATTCACTCTTCACTATAATAAAAATACGAATGCCAAAGTTCTCCCCGTCCCTCGACACAAGATCAACAGGTCCAAAGTTTGCCTATCTATGTGTGGCGTAATGTTACATAATATTGGTCTTGGTTATAGCTGCAAGTGTGGTCAATGACAACCTGTGCTATATATGGGTACGATTTTCAGAAATGTACAATTGCCAGCTTTACACATCTAGGAAATCCTCCTAAAATGAAGATTACTGGGTATACCTGAGTATAGTTGGTATCACATTGATTTAAAGTATCAGTTCTGTTATGTTAAACCGCATTTTGAAGCTCATTTCTGTCTTAAATGTGGTTTGTTTGAGAGGATTGGTGAAGGCGAACTGTACATTTTCTGACGACTTCACCCACATATCTAGGGTGCTATTATACAGCATGTATTAGAGTGAGGGGACAAAGACCAGTGCAGTATCCATGACTCACTCCTACAGAGCTTGAGATCAGCTGCGGTGGATCAGCTGATTGGCAGGCGGCCAGGACACGCCCACTGCCCGCCGGCCGGCAACAGTATCTCCGGCCTTACACCCGCATATCCTCTTATTTCACTTCATGAAAGGGGGTCGGGGGTGGACACATGATATATATATGGGTCAGATTTTCAGGAAATGTACAATTGGCAGCTGTACACATTTAGTAAATTCTTCTAAATTAGGCTGCAATTTGGTCAATACTAGGTAAATTCGAGTATATTTGGCATTGCATTGATTCTAGCTATCTGTTTGGTTAGGTTGAACTGTATTTTGAACTTGATTTTCGTCTGAAATGTGGGTTATTTGAGAGGATTAGTGAAGTTGAATTGTACATTTTCTGGCGACTTCACCCATATATATATAATATACACGTTGCCGCTGCCCATAGTGATGGTATGAAATGCTAACATAAATGTCAAGAGCCTTTATATAGGAAAGCTGACATCATATGGCCCGATATTGTTTGTTCTGAGTGATGAAAGAGAGGAAGAGAGATCCTCGCACAAAGCTTATGTCAGTTTTTATTTTAGATTTAAATATCATCGTTCATATCTGCTCTCATTCATTGAGGTCATGGCTACAGATCAGCTTAGAGTGAACCTTAGAAGTAATATAACATTCCTCTTTCTCTCAGAGTGAACGGAGTATGCTTGGATGTTATACAACTATTACTTAGCCTGCTTTTCACTAGTTCTGAGAACCTAGCTATATCTACGATTGGATTAACACCATCACATTTATTTTGGTTAATCCCGACCTGAAGCAGGGGGCAATTTGTCTGAAGTAAGTGAGAATGGGTGACATGTTGGGTATGAGCCGTTAGGTAAACAATCGCCACTCTCAATGGCTTTGTTATAAATGCAGTATTTTGTGATTGAGGTAGCTGTAGGTGTCCTACAATTGAGTCAACCTGTAACATTTCTCTACTTGGTAATATACACTCTAGGCTTGGCTTTTAAGGGATGTTGTTACAAAAATAATATATCATATGATTTTCCATCAGTAAAAGGCAAGTCATCCTTGAAAACGTATATGGGCCATGAGTTGCCAATGTTTATTAGCTTTAATATGTATTTTTTCACTCTTACTTGGTATTTACCATGTCGTGCATTGGTTGTATGGGTCAGATTTTTAGAAAATGTACAATTCCCCTTCATCAATTCTCTCAAATAACCCAAATTTCAGACGAAAATAAAGTTCAAAATACAGTTCAACCTAACCAAACTTGCTGGAATCAATGCAATGCCAAATATACTGGAATTTACCCAGTATTGGCCAAATTGTAGTCTTAATTTAGCAGAATTTACTAAACGTGTACTGCTGCCAATTGTACATCTTGTAAAAATCTGACCCATAAGTTACGTATCGGGTGTCTTGTTATTTCGTTTTATATTTTTTTTTGCTGCAAGGCCTCAGTACTTACACGAGTAGTATTTTGAGTTACTTGTTGATACGAAAGCCCAGATCTCTCCTCTATTAATGTGGATTTAATGGAAGTGACGAGATTGTTGCTCCTGTCACAAACACTTGAGGTGCGTACTTACCTAAGGACCCTTCAGTCCGATAAACCTAGTTCTCTTGTCGGATACGGAGCCATGGAAATTTCATTAAACTTGATCCCCGTCAATCATTTACCGTGGGTGGGGAGGGGGCGAGAAGGGTGGGGGTGGGGGTACTTGGAAAGCAACGTTATATAAAGGAGGTCGGTCACAATGCCGAGTTTGCATTAGAGATATATATATATATATAGGATTTTATTCTGAACAGACAATACATTACAATCTGAAAAGAACATACCATCTGCAAGTCAAGTGACATGCAGGTCTTCCAGGCAAATCTTGCTTGTTGAACATATATTATATTTAGTAAGTATTTGAAAATAAGTGTTCGGTGGTCAGTCATGATGTATGAGACTGTTTGAGGTCCGTGTTTAGTTAGAGTGTCAATCATGTTGTAACAACGGATAATATTATAGGTTATAGTCGCGTAGTTGTCTTGTCCAGTGATAAAATTTCCGTAACAAATCATGGAGTAAATACAATGATATCACAAGGCTTGATTTCTCTTGTACATGTCATTAGCTCCTGTACTGGAGGCTAAATACATCGAGAAAGATCTTTGCAATTTACCGATTAAAACCAATTTAAACCGATATATGTGGTAAAATCTGCCAGAAATATAACAGAAACCTTGGATTACTCCAAGCAACGAGATTATACTCACTCCAAGCAGAAACGAATTGGTCTGTTTCTACTTAAAACAAACATTAAACACCTGTTAATGTTTCACTTCGTTATATGATTTGGTAACAGTTTTTCATTAATTATAAGACAACAAATAGAGTGCATGACGACCCGTATACATATACGGCAATAAATCGCACGCTATCCCTGATTTCGACCGACTTCAAGTTCTTAAAATTGTATCCTTATCTTATCGCAAAGCGAATGAGTCATGGTGGGTTTCTCCATATGTTTCTGTCTTATTTTTTAAAACTTTTTTAAAAAAGACTCGTGGACATAGAGGTATACAATTCTATGATGCTTTTTAGATGGCAAAACAAAATATCACTGTTAACATAACCTGGACATATAAATGATATATATACATTGTATATTTTTAATTTGATTATTAAAAGCAATGATGGTACAGAATCAACGAGAGTACTCTGGTTCAGTCAGGTCCAGACACCCACATTCCTCGATTCCATATCCAGCGATAAGCTTAACCACAAGGCTAAGACTAAGGTTAAAAGTGTTAATGACCCCTAAAACTTAGTTGTCCAAAACTGCCTTCTGGACCTGACTGGGTTGTTAAAATATAAGGGCTCACGTATAAGTATTTTTACAAATAATTCGCAATTTGGTGTGGCCTAACGAATACTGTGTACCCATTTCGTTGACTATCTTGGCCTAATTTCTGTATTGTGTATAACCCATTTGGTTGACTATCTTGGCCTAATTTCTGTATAATTTGTTTGATTGCAGGCTCACAACCTCTTCGTCGATGCTTTTCTCCACAATAATCGGTTGGAACACATGATCCAAGTCATGGGCTACCACCCACAGTATTTGGAATCGTTTTTAAAAACCCAGCAATACATGCTGCGGGGCGACGGTCCACTCCCATATGACTACCGTCACTATATCGCCATCATGGTGAGTACAGTTTCCTTGCATTTACAGATTACAGTCTAGGTCCAAAGATGGGAGAGTCCCTTCAAACGAAGGGAAAGCCTCTCGCCTCAAACTGCAAATTGCCATTATAATTCCAGTAAGACCGCAAAATGTCATTATATTCCCATTAAAACGCCGAGTCTTAGGCGAGGAGACCGATTAGCGAAGCAGGCTGACGTACCATTCTTATATGATCTGAGGGTTTGGACCTAGAGTGATTACTCTAACATGAAGAAGTACAAAATAAGAACAAACTGAGAGGCATTGGTCACTGATAAATGGGACTCCATAAAACAGTCTAGGCTCAAGAGTTGAGTGAGTCCCTCCAAACTGAGGGAAAACCTCTCCAGTCTAGGCCCAAACATGAGAGAGTCCCTTCAAACGAAGGGGAAAGCCTTCCGCCTCAAACCGCTAAGTGCCATTATAATTCCATTAAGACTGCAAAATGTCATTATATTCCCATTAAAACACTGGGTCCTAGGCGAGAAAACCAATTAGCGAAGTGGGCTGACATACCTGTTATCTGATCTGAGGGTTTGGACCTTAATTCCATTAAGACACCACAATGTCATTATATTCCCGTTAAAACGCCGAGATCTAGGACAAGAAAGCGATTAGCGAGGTAGGCTGACATACCATTCTGATCTGATTTAAGGGTTTGGACCTAGAATGGTATCACCTTTTCATTCACCCATGAAAGTTTTAGGGCAACTTGCTAAACTGGATCATTGTCCTTGGATTTCGGCTGTAAAACCATGTGATTAATGGGCTATTTTTAATTGATATTAATCCAATACTGAATATTAAAGAACTTTTAAACTCAGTATTTATGAAATTATGTGGAGTTCGTACTTGGAATTCGTATGTTCATATATAGGATTTGGCAATAAAACTGCGTTTAAATACTTGGGGACACTAGACGACCTAGACATCCCCTAACCCCTGGATGGAAAGTTGAGACGAAAGGTTTCCATTTTTGCAAACAATTTATTGGTCTGTATAGTACTGGTTGATGTCTAGCCTCTGCTTCTATCTAAAAGAACCGAGTGACCCTGCTCTCCCTATCTACTGACTTGTTTTGTTGAATGTATAATTTGAAAGTTAAATATCCTTGGCCTTGTTTGTCTCCTATTGAATTTATGGCTGGTTTTTCACTGAGGCATTTTATCCCCACCACGCATCCCCCAGAGAGAGAGAGACGGGTTGTCGCCGAGTATACGAATCGTGGTCGCGTTATAATTGGCGATAACTCAGACCTATGACCCAACATCTCACAGAATGATCGATGGTGGCGGTCGAGTGCTACAATCAGCTCTCTCTTTTGTGTGCTCTCCTTTCTGTTCCTCCACTTCTATAATACAAGTTCGTCTTCAACCCAGTTTAAATAAGCCAGTATGGGGATAGGCTTGGAGTGCGGGTAGGCTTACAAGAAGGACCCCACTACAATATATAGATGACAGATCTTCAGAAAATGTACAATTGGCAGCTCTACACATTTAGTAAATTCTGCTGAATTAGGCTGAAAAATGATGAATACCGGGTATATCCGAGTATATTTGGTATCGCATTGATTTAAAGTATCAGTTCTGTTATGTTAAACTCCATTTTGAAACTCATTTCTGTCTTAAATATGGGTTATTTGAGAAGATTGGTAAGGGCGAATTGTACATTTTCTGAAAATCTGACCCATATAGATGACAGATCTGAATCTTGCCCTATAGTTTAGATCCCCCACTCCCTGTTGTATGGTGCTATCAACGAGACTAGAGGGGAGCTATGTAGTGTCAAAGAACCTCTAGGGAGAGACTGAGGGGGAAGGTTGCAGCAGTGATGACAATTGTCGGCCCCAGTGATTGATGAGGTATGCATTGCTTGTACAGTTCATGGAAAGAGAGAGAGAGAGAGACCTTAGCCGAGACCTACTGTATGTGGGTTTCTTGCTGCCCCTTTCAATACCACACTACCTGGATACTTTGATTTGCGGGCTATATCTTGAGAGCTATAACCCTCACTAATCAATCATTGCTTCGGCCTGGATACTTGGCAATGGGCTGGTGGAGGAGGAGGAGGAGGAGGAGGAGGTTGAGGAATCTAATGGGAAGTATGCATGCCTGGAAGACCCCTACATGGGTCAGACTTTCAGAAAACGTACAATTCAACTTCACCAATCTTCTCAAATAACCCAAATTTCAGACGAAAATAAAGTTCAAAATACAGTTCAACCTAACCAGACAGATTGCTAGAATCAATGCAATGCCGAATATACTCGAATTTACCTAGTATTGACCAAATTGCAGGCTAATTTAGCAGAATTTACTAAAAGTGTACATCAGCCAATTGTACATTTTCTGACAATCTGCCCCCCCTACATCCTCCCCCTCCCCCGGCCCCCGCACTCACTCCCCGATGGAGCGGGAGTGGCTCGCTGATGATCCCGCGGCACGCACCGGCCTAATCTAGAGCCTAAATGTTGCTATTTTAGTCTCTTCCCCGCAGCTCTACTCGCCCATGCTTTAATAGTATTAGCTCTAATTACCCTAGCAGTGGCTGCAATGAGTGGAATGGCTTGTAATGTAGCATTGGTGAATGTTGTAAGGGGTTTTATGTAAGAGTGAGTGGGAGTGGGACTGTTCTACTTCTAGCTTGTTCTTTCGTGTCTGTTGCATCTTTGGAGGATGCCTTTTCATTGTAGCATCTTGACTGCAATGCTTTTTTCTCCATCCGTCCAAGTCCATTGCATGGGTCAGATTCTCTGAAAATGTACAATTCGCCTTCACCAATCCTCTCAAATAACCCACATTTAAGATAAAAATGAGCTTCAAAATGCAGTTCAACATAACAGAACTGATACTTTAAATCAATGTGATACCAAATATACTCAGATATACCCGGTATTCTTCATTTTTCAGCCTAATTTAGGAGAATTTCCTAAATTAGTAGAGCTGGCAATTGTACATTTTGTGAAAATCTGACCCGCATACGGATTAGGGATGCTGGGAGTGGAATCTTACCACCAAGTCATTGCGATTTGCCTTGTTTTGTATTAAGTGGAGGAGCGCGGGTGGAGATTGACACAGCTGCTGTCGTCACGCTGGTTGTGTTCGTGTACCATCGCCAGCGCATGGTGCTGCTATAATGGCGGTCCTTCACTTGGCTTCAGTGCACGTGCACCGAGCATCACCTCACTCCGCTCTGCCCTCTGTCGGTAGGGCAGATGTATATATTTATACTTACATGTATATGGGTCAGATTTTCTGAAAATGCACAATTGGCAGCTCTACACACTTAGGAAATTCTCCTAGATTAGGCTGAACAATGATGAATACTGAGTATATTTGGTATCGGATTGATTTAAAGCATCAGTTCTGTTATGTTAAACTGCATTTTGAAGCTCATTTTTGTTTTAAATATGGGTTATTTGAGAGGATTAGTGAAGGTGAATTGTAGATTTTCTGAAAATCTGACCCATTTGCAGGCTCTCTTTGTTCTGCTCATGTAGGCCTAAGATTTCCCCAACCCTGCTCGCTTATTGAGAGAAAACAGGGCCAGTGGTCACTTTAGTACAATCAACGAGAGTTGGTACAATGTGAGCTGAAAATAGGAAGTTCAGTCTAGGCCCAAAGTTGAGAAAGTCCCTTCCAGCGAAGGGAAAGCCTCTCGCCTCAAACTGCAAAGTGCCATAATAATTCCATTAAGACCGCAAAATGTCATTATATTCCCATTAGAACGCCGAGTTCTAGGCAGGGAAACCGATTAGTGAAGTAGGCTGACATACCAAGTTTTCCCCTCCCCGCCCTCCTCCCTACTTGTTGGCCTTGACAATTTATTCACTCCTTCCATGAATTCTAAAAAATGTATTTATCCATGTTTTTGAAGATAAATCACATGCATCTTAGATATTGCCAACATCTTTGATCTTCATTCCTATATATAGCATTTACTCCCGCAACCCTACGTGTTTGCTCATAAAATTCTAAATTTTAATTCAACTTTCCTACGGTAAGTATCTAAAAATTATAAAATTTTCAAATTGATTGTTTATAATCTTCTCCAAATCTGAAAAGTTATTATTACAAGAATTTGTAAAAAAAAAAAATACACAAAAATCACATGCATCGTGCATGTTGCAAAGAGTCATTGTTGTTCTTCATCCATTATATACATAGTTGCCAGATTTTCAAATTTGATACAGTTTATAATCTTTGCCTCTAAACATCATGAAAAATGAGGAACTGGGGAGTTTTTGTCGCGAAACCATCGTGTAAAAAGTTGGGTGGCGTGAGAAGGTGGGGCTGATGGAAAAGTTTGCTCCATTTTTGCGTCAGTACCTCACGCCCCTCCTTCCTCTCTCTCTCCGCTCTATAGGGGTCAGATTGTCAGAAAATGTACAATTGGCAGCTCTACATATTTAGTAATATCTGCTAAAAAATGATAAATTTTGGGTATATCTGAGTATATTTGGTATGGCATTGATTTAAAGTATCAGTTCTGTTATGTTAAACTGCATTTTGAAGCTCATTTCTGTCTTAAATGTGGGTTATTTGAGAGGATTGGTGAAGGCGAATTGTACATTTTCTCCATTACTCCCTCTCTCTCCCCTCTATACACTCACCTCCTGCAGACCCCCTCCTTTACTCCCACCCGAAAACAACAGCAGTTTCTTCTTGTCAAGAATCAATACTTACGAGCTCTGGGGCCCGGACTGAGATATGGCACCCCGGAAAAAATGTACTTGAGTAGGTGGGGAAAAAATGATGTTGGGCCTTGATTTAGGGGAGCAACGTCCCAGGGTCGAGGTGGCAAGGTCTCGCTGAGGATGGTATAAGCGCTTTTTTCCCCCCTCTGGTACTGGTAGAGGTCCATTCTTAGCATCAATATTAATCAATTTATTTACATGGCCAATTCCCACTGACACACCCCGAGGAGAAAAAGTGGCATTCTCTAACTATTTGAGGCTGCTTGTAAACATTGCCCATCCTATATAATACCCCAACCTGGGGTTAGGGGGCCAGGAGTGCGATTCTTTAGGGACATTTAGCACTGACAACGCAACACCACAACGCTAACGTAAACGCTAGTTGCTCATGATAGGGTGGGCCGTACACAGTGGCAGGAGAAAAATATTTTTAGGTGGAGAGGTGTTTTCAAATGGCTAAAAAGGCACACAATTTCAGGAAGGAGAGTAGTGTGTTACACCTGAATCCTTTGGAAAACACCTCCCGCTCATTTGTACATAAAAATGAAATCACAATTGACCATCATTTTAGCGTGAAATAGACATACGTTGGGAACGTATTGACACACCTCTTAGTGTAATTGACGTCCGTATCTCAGGTAGCATGCTACGAATAGCACACCTAGTGATGACATAGTGCTCATAAAACATACGTTAGCGTTAGTGTTAGCGTTAGCGTCATGGTTGCTAAATGTCCCTAATATCTCTTGCCTTCTCACCTTCGCCAGTTTGGTTCCTAGAATTTCACCCTTGGTTGGAAATGCAATGAAATGTTTTGCGTATATAGGACTAATGGGCTACAACGCAGGCTGCAAAAGGTCTAAATCCTCAGATCAGATAAGAATGGTATGTCAGTGATTAGATGCCTACTTCGCTAATTAATAGGCTAGGACTCGGCGTTTTAATGGAAATATAATGACATTTTGTGGTCTTAATGGAATTATGATGGCACTTTGAGGCGAGAGGCTTTCCCTTCATTTGAAGGGACTCTCTCAACTTTGGGCCTAGACTGTACGGTAACTTTCTCCATTTCCTTCTTTTCTCCAACGTCTATTATCAATATCATATAACAACATGTGTTAAATTTAAGGTTCAATTGGGAATAGCGATGTCTCACCATAATATTGTTCCGAATACAATAAAATAAAAAGCAATATTCATGGATCGGGGGTTACATAATTCCAGATGTCAACCCAACTGCCACTTTGAAATTTCTGTATGGCGTGCAAAAACGATTTCGCTCACTATTTTACCAAATATCTGATATAATATGAATGTCATAGTTTTGATATCCACAGGAGTTGGTTAAGTAGGGCACCAAATACTAGAAAAGGAAGTAGAAATTCCGTTACTCGATAATCTATGGCCAAGAACAGCGAGAAGTGTCACTTTAAGGTTCAATAGGGGATTTGCATAGCCGCCATTTTGAATCTTGATTCGCATGGAATTATGGGACTAATAGTACAGTTTAAAATCTAAGAAAACATGCCATGTTCTGCATGGACCATTTATCAATGCTCCAATATCAATAGCCATGTGTTTTACATGTTTCCATAACACAAGACTTCATCCTTCCCATCATGCATTTGGTTTTCTTTGATCATTTATACAAGCTCTGATATTGGTGAAAACATTCTTGCAATTTTCGATAAAAATGTTGCCAAATATTTGTATGTCAGATTACAGCAGAATCCATCCCAGCATACACTGCTGTAGACATGCGCAGTGAGACATGAAACTCCCCTATTGGGAATAGCAATGTCTCATCATGATATTGTTCCGAATACAATAAAATAAAACACAATATTGATGGATGTAAATGTACTTGTATTTTGCAGGCTGCAGCGCGGCACCAGTGTTCCTATTTAGTCGATATTCAAACAACTGAATTCCTTCTACAAGGAGGAGATCAGCGGTGGTTAAAAGGAGTGGAACACATTCCACAGAAACTTAGAGACCTTTATGAAATTAACAAAATTCTTGCTCATCGGCCATGGCTAATAAACAAATCACATATTGAAGTAAGTATTAAGTGTATAAAATTGATATATTTAAAAAAAAAATAAGGAAAAAATAAGATAAAGTTGATATACTCATGTTCGCTTTCAGTCTATTTTAAATGCTATATATGATCGAATTTTCACTGAACATCTTTAGATGCATCAATTATGATTGAAAAATTGTCGAATACTATATAAGTATGTCTCAATTCTTAAGTATCCTTTTGTAAGTACAAACAACGAGATTATACTTCTTGGGTCAAATTTTCAGAAAATGTACAATTCGCCTTCACCAATCCTCTCAAATAACCCAGATTTAAGGCAAAAATGAGCTTCAAAATGCAGTTTAGCATAACAGAACTGATACTTTAAATCAATGCGATACCAAATATACTCAGATATAACTGGTATTCCTCATTTTTCAGCCTAATTTAGGAGGATGTCCTAAATTTGTACGGCTGCCAATTGTACATATTCTGAAAATCTGACCCTCTTCCACTCTCGTAATTGGTACAAATAAGTGCGTTTCGCCGTCATTTTTCTTTCTTTGACTTATTCATTTCTATTTTTCAATTTCAGAAATTAACGCGAGGTAATGATAATTGGTCTTTATCAGAGGTAATGCACGCCTTAGTATTATTAGCCCATTTCCATTCATTGGCATCGTTTGTCTATGGATGCGGGATTAATGCCGAGAACGAGCATCGCGGCAGCCAAATATTTAAAGCTTGCTCCCTGTCCGGGTCCCTTGACAACAGTATATCCCCCGCCGCCAGTCCACACGGTACCCCACACTCGGTAAGTAGCAAATTGTTAAATTAATGAAAAAAAAAAATTAAATTAAACAAAAAAATGTAACAAACCATAATATTGCATGATTATATGACTGCTAGTTATATTCCTATGATAAAGATTATCTCTCTTGTACGTCGATGTTAAAATTAAATTGATAGATCATAACAAATGTGTATAAAATTGTTTTCCAACTGGGCTCCATTGTATTTCGCAAAGGTACTGGACTCAATAGAATTTTTCTAAAAAAAAATGGAATACATTCATTTCTATATAAAAGCAGTTTCATTTACATGTGGATATTATGAATATTTCATGTCGTGTCAAGTAGTTAAACGTTCTGTCGTATTCTCTTCAGACTAAATTCATTCAAATGATATAACCGTAAAGTGCCTTTCTGTCTCTTTCTCTGTCTCTCTCTCCCTTCTTCTCTATCTCTATTTCCTGGGTATGATCATAAACTGCCTCCCTCTCAGCTCTCCCGCCCTTGATATAACCTTCAATGTGTTGATAAGGGCGTAAAGCAACCAATCTCACTCACTCACTCCCTCTCAGCTCTCCCGCCCTTGATATAACCATATTAAATGTGTTGATAAGGGCGTAAAGCAACCAATCTCACTCACTCACACACTCACTCTCAGCTCTCCCGCCCTTGATATAACCATATTAAATGTGTTGATAAGGGCGTAAAGCAACCAATCTCACTCACTCCCTCTCAGCTCTCCCACCCTTGATATAACCATATTAAATGTGTTGATAAGGGCGTAAAGCAACCAATCTCACTCACTCATATTTATACCATGCCATGAGCCCATTTTCCTAGACTTAGTTTTTATAATATTTATGTTATTTCTCATAATAATTATGTTATTTCTCTTTCTCTATACAGCCATCCGACACTGTTGGCGGAATTGAAGTCCTCCTGGAGCGCATGAAGAAACTGACGGAAGAGGCTCCCGAGGAGATCACATTAGAAGAACTTCAAAAGCGTTTTGAGAAAGTTGAAAGCCAAAGTGCTGAATGTGAGTACAACATTTTGATCTACTCTTAACATTTTGAATATCATACAAATTTATAATGTTTTACAAGGTTTGAATTATGCGCGAGATTTATTTAGAAAGATGACATATGGGTCAGATTTTCAGAAAATGTACAATTCACCTTCACCAATTCTCTCAAATAACCCAAATTTCAGACGAAAATAAAGTTCAAAATACAGTTCAACTTAACCAAACAGATTGCTGGAATCAATGCAATGCCGAATGTACCTAGTATTGACCAAATTGCAGCCTAATTTAGCAGAATTTACTAAATGTGTACAGCTGCCAATTGAACATTTTCTGAAAATTTGACCCATATGATGGATGCCCTTGGAATGTGACTTCTTCACGTTACTTCCTAATGTTGATATTAATTCATTATGCCTATGGAGCATATTGTCCTAGAGTGAAATATGTTTCTTTTAAGAGAGGGCCAACACCTAGCATCAATATTGATACAGAGCGTTGTAATCTTTTGTAGACCGCTCTTAGACTGAAATCTTGTCTAATTTCATGAAGAAAGACTCGGTGTTGGGAAAAAAAATTCATTATGCGTATACTTGTTTTCAGTGCCCGCTGCAACACCTAAACCTAGTCCAAAAGCAGACATCCTCAGATACGTCATAGACGCTGACTTTGTATATCAGGATTTTGCCAAGAGGGGAGAGGCGTCCGAGATCCCCACCTTCCGGGCACAGGATTACTCCTGGGAGGGACAGGGATTCTCCCTGGCGAACCGTCTCTACGCAGAGATCGGTTCTCTCATGGACGACAAGTTCCAGGTCGCTTACAACCTCACCTATTACACGTACGTACACCACATTTATCCATTAATAGGGAGGTTCAGCAAGTTTAACGCAAACGTATCCGTCGTATCTCTGATATACAAACGTGCGTTAAAGAAGAAAGAGATTATGCAAAACATGGCAGGCAAAACGTAATGTAACATACTAAGCACAATTATTCATATAGAAATGTATCTTTTATACATAAAAATGCGACGTTATTCATTAAAAAGATACGGATACGGTTACGTAATTGGGATACGTTTGCTTGCGGAACCTCCCTATTTTCAAGGGATGGTCGGACAAAACATCAAATCTGGGGAAAATAAGCCAAGGGGGATAAGTTGTTGCTTTGGGTGTTTGCTAATGTTTGTAACTTCCCTGACGTTTGATCGGTGCTTACAGGGTCAGATTTTCAGAAAATGTACAATTTAACTTCGCCAATCTTCTTAAATAACCCAAATTCCAGACGAAAAAAACCTTCAAAATACAGTTCAACCTACCCAAACAGATTGCTAGAATCAATGTAATTCTGAATATTCTTGAATTTACCTAGAATTGACCAAATTGCAGTCTAATTTAGCAGAATTTACTAAATGTGTACAGCCGCCAATTGTACATTTTCTGAAAATCTGACCCTACATCTTCAGGGTATAACCAAGTGATTTTGATTTCATTCATTCATATCATTCGATACTGTAGAATTTCAACAATACAACTCGCCTCTAGAAAAAGAAATCTTTCCACCAGTTACTGGAGAGGGAAATATTCTTTCTTTATCAATTCTTTATCAACTCTGCCTCCAGCTCCTCCCCTTGTTTACTACCTTTGAGAACACGTATTCTATTGGTATCTATGTTTATTGCAGAATGGGGGACAACAAGGATGTGGACACTACCTCCTTCAGGCGTGCTATCTGGCACTATATCCACTGTATGTTTGGAATACGGCACGACGATTATGACTACAGCGAGGTGAACCACCTGCTTGAGAAGTCACTTAAAGCCTATGTCAAAACGGTCACCTGCTATCCCGAACGTATCACTAGGAAAGATTACGACAGCTTCATGCGAGAGTTTAAGCACTCTGAGAAGGTACGTTCAGTCTAGGCCCAAAGTTGAGAGAGTCCCTTCAAACGAAGGGAAAAAAGCCTCTCGCCTCAAACCGCTAAGTGCCATTATAATTCCATTAAGACTGCAAAATGTCATTATATTCCCATTAAAACACTGGGTCCTAGGCGAGAAAACCAATTAGCGAAGTGGGCTGACATACCATTCTTATCTGATCTGAGGGTTTGGACCTAGAGTGCGTTCACTAACTCATCATATCTCACTGTCTCGACTTTGATCTCTGTTACTGTAATCATCGATACTTTACTGAAGTTCTGAAACATTGTATTTCACCGACTGATAAAATATATCGCTCCCTCATTGTCTTCCGCTAAAAAATCAAAATCTTTTATCGATTATCTATAAAAGAAACATCTTGAATCAGGAAAAAAAAGTTTTAGTACACCACCTCGTCTAGATTTAGAAACTTGTGACGAAAATAGCACACCCCTGTCAAAAATAACACTTGTTTTTACAATTCTTTTCATTTTTTAAAAACAATTTCAGGTGCACGTAAATCTGATGTTGATGGAAGCCCGAATGCAAGCGGAGTTGTTATACGCCCTGCGTGCCATCATGCGCTACATGACATGAGCATCATCCACCCCTCACCGCCACTCATCCCCCATCATCTCATAATATAGAGTCACTACCTGCAACAACCAACAACAACAGCAACAACAACAACAACAACCCCTTCTTAGCATCATCTCATCATCAACAACCCATCATCGCATGCCCACGTTATTGACTCTGAAAAGAAAGATTCTTGGAGCGAGCACCACCATCATGACTCATCATTAATTGGAGCTGTTGTAGGCATGTTGGTAGCTGTAATGGTCACTCAATTAGTCAGTAAATCAGTCAGTAAGCAGTCGCTACACTTCAAGGCTCATCTTCTTCATGGCTACATTGCATTACAAGAAAAATAACGGATTGGTGATCATCCTATGTAATGATCACCACTGTGACAACTACCACTACTTCTACCGACCATCTCCTCCTACATCACACCTGATCATTCTCCTTGTTTGTTGTCAAGTCAACTGCCAGGTTTAGTGAGGTCTTATCATTAGGTATATTATTATTATTATTATTATTATTATTATTATTATCATCATATACAGAATATTGTATTGAGAATCCGATGAATTACACCTTGATCTGCCATCTGCTCGTGGCTCCCCCTGGTGCCAGGAGGGATGGGTGGTGCCCTCTGTTATCACATGTGGACCCTGCTATGGAAGACCCCACAACTCCGTGTTAATTATCAACACAACTCCGTGTTAATTATCAACACAACTCCGTGTCAGTTATCAACACAACTCCGTGTCAATTATCAACACAACTCCGTGTTAATTATCAACACAACTCCGTGTTAATTATCGACAAAGAGAAAATGGAGAAGTCTTCATAATTTGCCAAAGCAAGACAAAACGGAAGTGAACACGAGGAGGCTTTAGATGCAATTGGACTTGTCCCGTCGTCACCGTCGTCATGAGAACAAACTGGGGAATCTGTGCTGAGAACTAAAGAACTAACATCTACGTATGATAATTAATCTATGCTGATCTGCTACGCTCCCTCGTGGTGTGAAACGTAACTAATAATGGACAGAAAAACTGCTACAGAACCAGAATCTAATCTTACGTCGTAGGAACAGTGGTAATGAACTCTCTCTTCTTCTCCTACTTTACTTCTGAGAGCAGAAATCCACCAGACTGTTTGACATTACTGGCCGTAACTTGCCCATTCTCTGGCTTATGCATGCAGCCTCTAGTTGGACTACCTACCTATGCAGTAGTTGGTACGTATGCAGGCTCAATGCAGTGGTACACTCCGTACCACACATGTATAATATCCCGTTATGCACTTCTACCCTTAAGATACTTACTGCAAGGTATCATCATCGACCGACCGCAATTATACAACAATGTAGGTCTATGGCACATTTATTATACCATTTACGTTAATGACTTGACATGAATGGGTCTTGATGTGTGACTATCTGATGACGGCTTGTCTATGCCTATGGAATGCCACCGAATTCGCATATAGAAGTTTGAGTAGTGGTTCCAAAACTCATTCCTACCTGCATGGGACCCGTAGAAAGCTAGCTTGTAAGTAAGCCAGTATTACAACGATGATGAGTAGAATCATTTGTGAATGAAGGATGGTACAATATTGCATATATGGGCCTCGCTCCTTAATCAGTTTGATACGATGATGAGAGAACAAAAAAAAACACTTTAAAAAAGGCTTCTTGTGGTGAAATGTAGACATGGGTATAACGAATGCTTCAGTGTGTTGCTGCAGCTTGAAGTATGGCAATTGTACCGGAGTGACGACCATTCTGGTAGCGACGCACAAAGACTGCTGAACGACGACAGTGCTGGTTTAAATTCCTGTAAAACGAACTTATAATTTAATGCATTATTTCGGTGCTAAGCAACCGCGATCAGTACCTAAGGAAGCCCCTGCCACTAAAGGAGGTTTCCTTGTATCACACTGGTTTCTTTCATTTTTTTATCATTTTTTTTTCTAGTAAACTGTGATAGATTTTTGTACAGAATGAATGGAACCTTCGCGTGTTGTGAGAGTACAAAGTCCATCAAAAGTGGATGTGTTTGGTATGAATATGTTTATGTGTGGTGTTTATCTCTAAGGGTGTGTGCGAAGCGAACGTTTTCCAGCGTTTTCTATGAAAATATATAAGTCAAATCCGGTCCTTTTCCACTGCTTAAGGGTTTCTTAATTTAACGTAGGGATATCTCTGAATTTATTTATAATCTGTGTCTATAATTGGTACTGACTGGATCCTGAAATGATGTAGTCATTATAACTTCTTTTAGAATGACATTAATTAACCTGTGCTAGATAAGTATGAATGAAACCAGAAAATGTTCTTTGCAAACGGCTCCAAATGCCTCGAATTCTATTCACTTTTCGACCCGTATCATACGCATCTGAGAGAAAAAGCTCTTTTTGGAAACGAAACTGAAGTGTCTATACATATCAGAAAATTTTCCATTCCGAACCTACAAAAAGTAAATACACAATGACCTCTTCCACTCGAATTGTACTCATTGATGTTTGGCTTTGTCTTTGGTTCATAGACAAAACCAAATGGTATAATTATCTGCGTAATTCTCTGATAAAACAATATCACCGAAACTTTCAACTAGTGGAAGGTATACAGCATTATATATACATACAGTATCTGCAGAAAGAAAAGTACCAAAACTCGAGAGAAGAAAATGTCTTTGATGAAGCAAATTTCTCTTGTTGTCCAGTCTCATCGTTGAATGAGAGTTGACCAGATATATTTGGAGCGGATATTTTGATGGTATCCGACTGTTCCTATGTTAATGCTTGTATGTTATGAATGCAACAGTAGCTGACGTTTTCCTCTCTTCCTAGTGTTTCAACCTGGGAATTCTAGTCTTGGTGAAAGGAAGATCTTAGAAACTATGTGTGGCATATTTTCTATTCCTCTTCCCCTTGCATTTGCGGAGCATATGCTTATCTATGTGGAAATAGCTCATCTTGTTGACATTTCTGGAGTTTGTCTTGGTGGAATATTCTTCCCTCTCTATGTAAAAATGTTCTTCAAACGGTGTTAATTAATATTACGTAGGGTTTTTTATTAACCAAACCATTGACAAGTTTTTTTTCTTAGTCCAATTTAAATTGTAAATTATTCGAACTGACCTTGGTCCTTGTGTCACAACAATATTTTCCGAATTGGACTATTTCTCCGGAAACCCGACTTCTCTGAAAATTTGTTATTGTGTACTTCCTTGCCCTGAACCATGTATAATGAATTGATAGTGGTTCTATGCCCTGAACCATGTATAGTGAATTGATAGTGGTTCTATGCCCTGAACCATGATAATGAATTGATAGTGGTTCTATGTTAGATCACTCTGTACTGGTTAGTTCATCATCCATCGCTTTTGTTGCTATTTGCCACAATTACCAGCGGTTTTTGTTTTGTGATAATTCATAGATCGCCGTTTTGGTTAATTAAATGACAAAGTCTGTATTTCACGGGGTGAGTGGTTGACATCTTGACCTCTAGTTGCATCTGTACACACTAGATGTCGCTGATAGCAAGGTTTTAGGCATTTCTTTAAACAAACAAACAAACCAAAAACGATCCAATACTTCCAAAATATCCATGGTCTATAATAGTATTATTCCTTAATTAGTATATCTCTCCAAGATGCGAGCTCATAGGTTCAACAGGCAATAGGATACCCTTTTATGTCTGGGGGAAAGACTTTATTGTAATTTTACCTGATCATAGCCATTTGCTTACTGAGATCAAATTGTATATTTTATAATTAGGAAGTCCTGATACTTGGGTATTACAGTGTTTAAAGATGAAATGGTGTAAATGAACGTGTTGGATGTGGGAAGAAAAATAGACTGTGTTTCCTCCTAAGTGTAAACGGGCGCCTTAAACCGTGGACACACAGAGCCGATTTGCCTCCCGATTGTCCCCCGATTTAGGTCTGTCTTCTGGTGAATCCTATGATTTCATGTCTAATCTTTGTTTATGTTTTTGAAATAACATGAACCAGAATTGGAAATGAAATCCAAGGATTCATTGGAAGACCCAAATCGGGGGTGGGCAATCGGGAGGCAAATCGGCTGTGTGTGTGCAGGGTCTTAAACTAGGGTCGGCGAAAGTTGAATGTGGTTACTTTTGTCTGAAGGGTTTTTTGGGTTGGAAGAGACCCATAAAGCTGGAACGCTTAGTGCCGCAGCACGCCAGTGTTTTCATGTGATGACCGGTTCACTTCTCTGGTGTTAGACAGAATAATATATAAAGACAAATGTTATGATGTCCATTTTGTATGTATTGTGATGAAGTACATATGAGATACATTATATATATGAATATTATATATATATCTTTATAAACTAAATAAATTATCTATATTTTTCTGACACGTTCACCGGCAAAACTAGCTGCTTAATTGCGACGCATGCTATATTCTATAGAGAATCCATTATATGATGTATTAGCATGTGAACCAAGTGGACATGTATTTTCCTGATTATCAATAGTTAGTGACTAATTCGGGCTTTCTAGAAATCTCCTAGGTTCCTTCATATGAATGAAATTATTTTAAAAAAAACCTTCGAGTTTTTTAGTCGGATCAAGGCAAAGTTTTCACTTACATCCAGAAAACATTTTGCTCTTTCCTAACATCGATAAAACAGGGTGTCTATTTGCGGTAAATCGAAACTGGAAAAAGGAGTATAGAATTTAAATGGTGCATTGCTTCCTATCTGTTGTGATAAAAACATTAGCACCTACTACTACTGTGTATTATTATAGGTTTTCATTTTTCTCCTAGCGAAAATATTGTAACCCTTTCCAACCTACCCGAAGAAACCAGAAAAAAAATCCATCGGTTTGTCTGTTACCTGATCAACAACTATATAGGGCATGAATGATATATCATTTATCAATCCCACTTATTAGATATATGAACAGCTGAACGACATTGTTGTTGCATAGGGCCTTGGAGAATAGTTTCCCCACCCTCATTTAACTATTGATTTTGTTATTTACTCCAATGTGATTTGTCTAGAAGGTCCCCTAAAGGTTACATCTTGGAAAAAAAGGTCGATATTACCAACAAGTTAATTATTGGAACAATAGAAGGTTGATGACATAATTTCTATTTGTCTGACGACTCTTACGATGTTTACGTTGAATTATGATAATAAGTGTAACCAACTACTATACTTAGTCTTGTCGTTTGGACACATGTTGCTCTAGCTCCTATTTAGGTGTAAAACTCAGGTTCATCATACAGCGCTTCTTAATGAATGGGAGTAATGCATGGGAGAATCTTAAGAAACCCTGAACATTGTGATCCTTTATACAAAAAAAAAACATACAATCACTGAAATGACCACAGACACAAAACCAAATGAGCGAGAGACCCATATGCCATTTTACGAGTTCGTGCTTTGGAACACCAGTCAGTCCCTTGGGCGTGGGGCGGTGCTGCACTAAATATTATATGCATACTCTTTGCACCTATGACAAATGTAACCTTACATAGAGAACGGATGAATGTCGTCTGCTATCATGCCCGCCTTTCCTGGTGTGTCCTCGTCGTCATCGAAACTCATTCCTGATGTAAATCAGTGTGGAACTTTTTGATGGACACGAGCGCCGGGAAAGGCTGGTCTGTACTTTGCAGATAAAAGGGTGGTCTCCACTGGCTGTGGTAAGCCTTGCGATGGTTTTGTGCTGGTTCTGTAGGTGGAGAGGAATGACAGAAGTCCTGCCTATATACATGGTTCACTTGCCATGTAGGCAGGACCTCGTCACTCCTCACCAACACAGCACCATCGCAAGGCTTAGCGCAGAGCTTAGCGCAGCCAGTGGAGACCACCCTTAATGTATGAATGTGTGACCCCGAGGAGCAGGGCTATTGCTCTTCCATTAAGATCTCCACTCACCAAAAGCGGTTTGTGATTGATAACCAAAATGATGATTAGGGTCAGATTTTCAGAAAATGTACAATTCAGCTTCACCAATTCTCTGAAATATCCCAAATTTCAGACGAAAATAAAGTTCCAAATACAGTTCAACCTAACCAAACAGATTGCTAGAATCAATGCAATGCCGAATATACTCGAATATACCTAGTAGTGGCCAAATTGCAGCTTACTTTAGCAGAATTTACTAAATGTGTACAGCTGCCAATTGTAGATTTTCTGAAATTCTGACCCATTACCGCTGTAGTCGCCTCTAATCCACTACTAAACAGCCACACTTGTATGTACAGCGATACACTGTTAACATTTACACTAAGGGTGCTTGGTTGGTGAGACACGGAACAACAAAGTCTTGTTCCTTCAATGCAAAATATTATAGGAAAGTTATCTATATATATATATATATAGGCGTGGGGCTTGGACTTGAGAGCTTTCAATCCATCCCCACATAGCAACGATTGACTGAAACTACAATGGCATATTGGTCTCTGGTTTGTAGAAAGGCTATAGGAGGGTTATTGCCAGCATTAAAAGTGATTAAACACATCAAGTTAACGCAACTTGGTGTACTGTGAATGACATTGGGTGTGCACACACACTTGTGTTTACTTATTTGGGGGAAATATGTGATGTTATGTGACGAAATGAAATCGCAGTATTTCATCAAAAACCCAGGGCATTAAAACACATGATGATATTTGGTGCATTTTCAATATGAAGTCGATTCTCTCTCATCGCCTCATTGTCCGCTTATTATTAATCATATTCAGAATGTAAACTGTTACCATGATGATCCGGAGCATTTATAATAATCATCCAGACCTTTCTCACTGTTCTCCCCCACACGAGATGCTTATTTAGACGAAGGGGTTTGCTTGCCCTCCCCTACTGTAGCAAGTCTCAAAACCATGCACTTGTATGTATAGAAAATAGAAAAAAAGCACTGTTCTGATCTACCTAGGGTCTTACAAGTGATGATGAGGAATTAAACTACATATACAAACGAGAATATGTAATGATGATGAAAAGAAATTGTGGTTTTATAACATAGAGGTGTGAAATGGCACCCGAATCACTTGAGTTTACTTCGTATAACTAGCGACCCACGTTCCAGTTGTTGCAGTATTAGGTATTTACGATTGTGTATTTATTATTATTGACACTCTTTTCCCCCCATTTTCCAGTGATCTGCGGGTCAGGCAGTGTTTGGGACGAGGATGATGTATATGTATACAATGTATGTATATTTTAACAGGAGAAAAAAAAAGAGAAGAAGAAACCACTAAAGCAATATTGTGCTGCATGATGGACTTGTCATGAATTTGTCATAACTTTTGTATTATCAACACCAATTTACGTGTTAAATGCAGAAACGAAGTTGTTTGCAATGATTTTCCCGTTTTTAAATCATGAAATTTTGTTCAAAGCATGTTTGGTACATGTGGAATAAGCAGCAGCTTGATGAAGCTGGGAGTATGAAGAGAAAAAAATGAAAACTGGATGAAATAAAATGTTAATTGTACCAGGATAAATCATCTTTCTGTTGTTATTCCAAGTTTTATTTCCAATGAACCCTTTGATATCTTGACTACATCTAAAATCGTAATCCCCTTCACCTCCATTCTGTCTAATAATAGATACATCTGAAGTTACTTAACGTTTAAGTCATAATCAATGGCTCTCACTAGAGGAAATTACCAGCCATATTACGAATATGGGTCGGATTTTCAGAAAATGTACAATTTGTCTTCAGCAATCCTTTCAAATAACACCAATTTAAGACAATAATGATGATCAAAATTCAGTTTAACACAACCAAACACATCCTTTAAATCAACTCAATACCAAATATACCCAGCTTTACCTAGTTTTGACCATTTTTCAGTCTTAATTTAGCAGAATTTACTTAATATGTCAATCTGCCAATTGTACATTTTCTGGAAATCTGACCCATATGCGACCCTCGATACACTTAACGAACAATCCATAACCCTAATCCTTTTAAGTGGTATCAAATCAATATCCTAGATCTGCAGTGAAGAGATTGGTTATGTCCCAGTCGGAGAGCATCTGTAAGCAAGGGGTTAATGGGTCAGATTCTCAGAAAAAGTACAATTCGCCTTCACCAATTCTCTCAAATAGCCCACATTTAAGACAAAAATGAGCTTCAAAATGCAGTTTAACATAACAGAACTGATACTTTAGGTCAATGGGATCCCAAATATGCTCAGATATACCCGGTATTCTTCATTTTTCAGTCTAATTTAGGAGAATTTCCTAAATGTGTAGAGTTGCCAATTGTACATTTTCTGAAAATCTGACCCTATGTTGATTAATTTAGTCACCGGTAGGTGTCAGTGGCGATAGGCACCGTAGCCCGAGGGTGACATCTGGTGTGCACATATCTAACCAGTCGACCATTTTGAAACCTAAATTAATTTAACAAATAACATTTGGCTTCTGTATTTAAGCATCAGCGAAGTATCACTGAACATTAGAAAAAAATATGATGCATGCTCTGGGGTATAATACTGCTCGTTTGCGTACTTGGGGAGGCCATGAAGTATTTTCAATGAATTCTTTTTTGCCAGAAAGACTACTGTTTCTAGGTCTTAAAATTCCGTGCAAGCCCTTACACACACACACATATATATAGACTACGGTACCTGTTTAAATATGGATAAGAATTATTAAGCTAGCGAAAATACAGCATTTCTTAAGGCGTGAGAATTACACATGCAAAAAAATACAGTATTTTGAACATTCGAGACAAAATATCTATGCTCAATTGTATTGATTCTATTGTTTACTAAAGATATGGGGATGCACATGCGAAAAAGATATTGCAATGTATATTGTCTATGCTTGTATTGATTGGATTGTTTTCTAACCTCGTTAAATTCCTCTTGGTTCATTTCACCTGGGTGAGACAGGTGTGCCTGAGAGAGGGTTTGGTGTACAAGGAGCAGAATCTGGTCTTCACTAAGCCCGTTATGATAGAGAAGTCTGTAGATATAGAAGAGCTCTTGTTCATTCAGTCCTCCACTCCCATTCACATCAAAACAAGCCCACGCAGCTGGAAGCAAAGAAATAAATTAATTAATGGGTCAGATTTTCAGAAAATGTACAATTCAACTTCACCAATCTTCTCAAATAACCCAAATTCCAGACGAAACTAAAGTTCAAAATTCAGTTTAACCTAACCAAACAGATTGCTAGAATCAATGTAATGCCGAATATACTCGAATTTTCCCAATAATGACCAAATTGCAGCCTAATTTTGCAGAATTTACTAAATGTGTACAGCTGCCAATTGTTCATTTTCTGAAATTCTGATCCTAATGATAAGATTTCAAGATAAAGCATTGATTGTTCGGTTCTCGTGACTCGCAGTCTTAAATCAACATTTGTATCGATTTTTTTTTCACATCTTCCGGGTTTACGAGAATTCAGCACAAAAGATAATGAATCTTACGGAAAATCTCATGGCACTCTTTCAAACTCTCCTGCCAAAGCATCCCCATCAAATACAAAAGTAGGGTCATGGGTCTGATTCTAGTCTTTTTATTGACCTAAGTCACACAAAGGTGTATATTAAGACTCGCGCAAAAGAAATAATTGGGCCGTGAGCCGTGATGAATGAATGGAAATGTCATCTCTATTTATGTTCACATAAATCTAATTATATTATGTAGATGATAGTGATGGATAATGTTAACGATGACTGATATGAATTTTCGATATAGAATTGTTATGTTTTCTAAGGTATATGAAATAAGCAGATTTGATAAACATCGAGATAGCAACGCAACAAAACATCGACAGAGTCGACACGCGTATTTGATATGAATGTTAAATGTAATTGGCTTAATTTTGAAATAATAAAAAAAAATACTCGGAGGACCTATAGCCTACATGGTGGCCTCGATCCCCGACATATGGGAGAGGCGAATGATTTGTCTAGGGACCTACAAATCTACGAATCATGAAAAAAAGACATCTTTAAATATAAGAATCATGGCAAATTTGTATTACCGGCTCTCTTCTTGTTCACAGGAGTGTTCTTGCTGAGAAGAGCGAAGAAGTAAATGAAGTTTTCTGGATACATTGTTCTATTACTGGGGTCGATATACAATTCTAGAAGTCTTGGTATGATGGGATTTCCTTTCAGTTCAGGAACGGTCAACATAGACCTATATTTTATCCCAGCCGTTCCCTTTTCCGATGGATCCAACTCTTTGTATCGCTTCAGCAACCTCACCATATCTGCTTCTTCAACTAAAGAAAATATTTTTGTTATTATCATTATTTCTTTTACAATTAAATAATGTTCAGATGTTAATACACTTCGTCCACAATGGATATCCTAGAGTGTTGCCTGGTACACAGATCTGATTGAAAATTGCTGTTAAAACATAGTTACTAATTATCGACAATTAAACATAAAATTAATCAAAGAAACCTCATTCAGTATTTTCGGTCAATATTCACAAGCACATGTATAATACATTAAAACATTCCCTCTACTTTATCTCTTCAAATCGTACATTTTCTTTATACTCATCCTTTCCCTCTGAAATTACCTCCGCTATATTACTTCGTAAATTCCGCACAAATAGCATCACAAAATTATATTATGCTTGACTTGAAATTGTTAAACAAGGGCGGGAACTTTTTATTATATTAGGCATCATCTGGCTTGATTTGATTTGGTACTAGAATCAAGGTAGCCTACTGTAAGTTTTTGTTTTTTGCATGTTTTTTGAAGAAAAAACGAAATAATGTTGACTTGTACTAAAAAAGAATAATGTTGACTTACACGGTGTTAGCTGTTTCAGCTGTTGAATTTGTTCTTGGGTCAGGTATGAAAGTGCGTTTCCCTGAAAGTAAATTGAATAACTTACTCTATATAATAGTGGGAACATAAACACAACAATGGAAGGCAGTGTCAACGGCGTCCAAATGTCCACCCTTTATTCACAATAATAAAAAAGAAAATTTTTCGAAGAGCAATACAAAGCCCAACCGCTGTGTTTGAAGTAGGAGAAGCAACTAGTTGGTAACTGGGCTGGTCGTCAAGGTACACAAACAAGCGGAGATTCAGGGGGCACCATAGCATATCGCCAGTTATAACCTTATTTACCGATGACCAATAACAGCCATATCACGGCCGAACTTTGAGACAACAATTTGATTGTCAAAACTGAAATTGTCAATTTTGTAAATTGTCAATAATTATTGTAAAAACACTAATTTGATTGATAGGTTCATGACGAGCTGTAAAGTCAGTATTGAACCTGATTGACCTCCTATGAACATATTACTGGAAATAGCCTACTATTATCCTATCTTATCCTGCATATGGGTCAGATTTTCAGAAAATGTACAATTCGCCTTCACCAATCTTCTCAAATAACCCGAATTTCAGACGAAAATAAAGTTCAAAATACAGTTCAACCTAACCTAACTGATTGCTAGAATCAATGCAATGCCGAATATACTCGAATTTACCTAGTTTTGACCAAATTGCAGTCTAATTTAGCAGAATTTACTCAAAATGTACAGCTGCCAATTGTACATTTTGTGAAAATCTGACCCTTATATTTTCAAACACCCAATTGTTAGAAAATCCATTAAAGTCGCCAGAAAATGTACAATTCACCTCCCCCAATCCTCTGAAATAACCCAAATTTAAGACAAAAATGGAGTTAAAAATAATGTTTAACACAAGCCTACTCATAATGCCTTGTCCTTTGAGGGCTTGATTTAGGGCCTAGCTGAATTTAGTAAATATGAATGGCAATTGTATATTTTTTTACGAACTGACCAATATATGCCAACTATTAGGTCATATTCCACACACCGTATCCCAGGACCAACAAGTTATAAGTTTTTTCAGTTAATCAATCATTTAATGAACTATTTTTCTGTTGTCAATCAAGCAGTCTTTGCATAAGTGCCAAGTTAGTAGTGTTGGTGTGAATTACATCACACAGAGATGGGCATCCAGATATCGTCCCAGATAAGTGTCTACACTCCTCACACCAACCCTCAACCAACACCTCAAAATGTATCACATGAACTGGCTACTCAGGATGATTGACAGAATGGTACGCAATTCACTAACATTCACGAATTTTTAATTCCGTAGAATGTAAAAATGTTAATTTTGCCCTTGACCTAAATACATGAAAGTAGGCCTACCATATCATGGGGGTGCGGGGTGGGGGTGGGGGTGGGGGTACCGGCGGGGAATGAGCATGGGGTGTTTGGATCAATGTAGGCTACCACCGCATAAGGGTATGACCAACTGTAGGCCCTATGAGGTGACTTAGCCTAGACATGGTAAAACAATGTTAAAAATAAAATAATGTTGGCCTATGTATGGTTTTTATTGGAATCAATACAATGTTTCATTGCTGTAATCAAAGTTATCCCGAGTGAGACATGAGTGTTTTTAAAGTGACCATGCAATTTTCTTATGGCGTTTTTTTATCCCTTCTTTCACCATAGGCTAACGTTACTTCACCCAGAGAACACTTCATTGGAAGTGAATTATTTGTTCACTGGAATCTTCGTGAGTGAGTGAGTGAGAGAGATTGGTCGCTTTACGCCCTTATCAACACATTTAATATGGTTATATCAAGGGCGGGAGAGCTGAGAGTGAGTGAGTGAGTGAGATTGGTTGCTTTACGCCCTTATCAACACATTTAATATGGTTATATCAAGGGCGGGAGAGCTGAGAGGGAGGCAGTTTATGATCATTCCCAGGAAATAGAGATAGAGACGAAGGGAGAGAGAGACAGAGACCCAGGACCATACCCGAATACTGGAATCTTCTGTATGCTCAATATAATGTATTAATACCAGTGGTTTATTGAAAGGACATGGAGTGGCAGTGGGATACTGATATCTTTTGTTTAGGTCTAACGTTACAAGTACAACGCCTTGCACGAAAACCATAACACATTTAACCAATGACGTGTTATCATTATGATTTTACACCCACAAAGAGCCTCCACCGATCCTCCCAACAACACATGCACTCTGATATAATAGAGTGTTGCCTCTATTAATACACAATCCTATTTTACGCTAGCTTACGCTTATAACTTGGAGCGAAGCATGACTATAATATAGCCTTAACTTAATTCTTGTGCCATGTCTACCGATTCCTATATTTGTAATGGTTGATTGAACAATAGTTAGCCTATGTTATGCTATTTAGATATATGGTAACGTTAGAACAGGGTAGGCTACCGTGCGTCAATGGGAGTTAAAAAACTTTTAGATAAAAATGCCATACTCTGATGTGTAGGATGATAAAATAGCATCGATCCATTAGAGATGGGATAGTTCATCAACAAGCATATCTCTAAACATTGAATACAACTTAGCATAGTTGCGTGGAATAGTGAATAGTGATATCTACCATTTTGTGTTCCAGTTCGTTATCCACCTTTTCCCAGCTCCCCGCTCAGCTCATGTGGCGCCATCTGTAGTATTATAAAGGCATAAGAGAACCCAGAGCGTGTGTGACGTGGCCGAATCTACATTCATAAGTTTGGAGGGGAGCAAAGATCATATAAAATCTATTCAATTAAATGCAGGGCTCGAAAAAACCTATGTTTAGTTGCCCCGGGCATGCAACTGTCTCTGGGCAGGTAGAATTTTAATGGTAGTTGCCCGATTGGGCAAGTGAAACTCTCTACGGCGCCGATTTCAAACCCCTGTTGTGATGTCTAATTACAATGAAACAAAATACATACGGTAGCCTTACCGATCAGTGTGATTTCGTTTATATTTCTGCAACTAAATTTGGGCAAGTGAAAAATGCTTCGGAAAATCTGACCCATATATGAGAAAGGGGAAATTCAGAATATTTCTGAACAGGGTGTTACATAGGCCTATGTCCAAGAATTAGCCTATAATTTGCATTGACAAAAACTATTCCCCCCTCCCTGAACACATACTCAGGGGTCAAATGTGTAGGCCTAGGCCCTACGCATTTTTGTTCCCACATATTTTTCACTCACAAACGCGGATTGAGAAATCAGCAATAAGGGTACGGTAACTGATTTCCGCGAACTAAAGCCAGCGAAATGCTGGAAAAGTATGGGAAGCCGTTGGTATATTTATTCCTGAATTGTAGATGTCTGAATTGTTTTTATGGATATCTACAAAAACAATTCAGATATCCACAATTAATTTTGGATATCCACAATTGAATTTTGGATATTAAGATTGGATATCTACAAAAACAATTCAGATATCCACAATTAATTTTGGATATCCACAATTGAATTTTGGATATCAACAATTCGATTCTAGATATCCAAAATTAATTCTGGATATCCACAATTCAATTCTAGATATCCAAAATTCAATTCTGGATATCCAAAATTCAATTCTGGAAATATTTAATTTTACCCAATTTTACATATCCAAAATTACATTCCACATATCCACAATCCAATTCTTGATATCCAAAATTCAATTCTTGATATCCAAAATTCAATTCTGGATATCCAAAATTCGAGTTTCACATATCCACAATTCTCTGCCACATATCTATGGGAAGCCGTTGGTATATTTATTCCTGAATTGTGCATATCAGAAATTAATTTTAGATATCCACAATTCTATTTTAGATATCCAAGATTGAATTATAGATATCTGTAATTGCCCGTGACATATCCAAAATTAAAAATGACATATCCATAATAAACATCTTTTAAAGATATCCAAAATTGATTTTTAGATATCAACAATACAATATCAGATATCCAAAATCAATTTCAGATATCCAAAATTCGAATTTCAGATATCAAGAATTGAATTGTTGATATCTGAAATTCGAATTTTGGATATCTGAAATTGAATTTTGGATATCTGATTTAAAGCTTTCTATACCTAAAATTGTGTGTGGAGGAATTAATTCTATGCTTAAAATATCCAAAGTTCAAGTTTGTTATTATTTTTTTTATACCAATAATTAATTCATGGCTATCTAAAATTGAATGCTTAATACCAGAATTGAAAATTAAATTCTTGATATCTGAAATTGAATTCTTGATATCCATAAATCAATGCTTGATATCTGAAATTGAATTCTTGATATCCAAAATTGAATTGTGGATATCTGGAATTTAATTTTGGATATCCAAAATTCGAATTTCAGATATCTAGATTTTAATTCTTGATATCCATAAATCAATTCTTGATATCCATAAATCAAATATGGATATCAAAAATTTGAATTTCAGATATCAACAATTCAATTCCTGATATCCATAAATCAATTCTGGATATATATTCCCCTCTCCCAATTCTGGTTATCCCAAATTCGAATTCGAAAAAAGTATATCCATAATTCACATTCAGATATTGAATTATTGATATACTTAATTTAACTGGTATTAATCTATGTCAAATGTATGTCCATAATTCGAAAATAAGGTGATAGAATGTACATAAATGAAATTCTGCATATCCAGAATGCGAATTTTGGATATATGAATTGTTTTGGCGAATATCAGAAGTTAAGTTTAGATATAAACATTTCACAACTGAAAATCAAATGTTTGCCAATAAATAAATTGTGGATATGTGACAGAGAATTGTGGATATGTGAAACTCGAATTATGGATATCTAGAATTGAATTGTGGATATGTGAAATTCGAATTTTGGATATCCAGAATTGAATTTTGGATATCAAGAATTCGAATTTTGGATATCCAGAATTGAATTTTGGATATCAAGAATTGAATTGTGCATATGTGGAATGTAATTTTGGATATGTAAAATTGGGTAAAATTAAATATATCCAGAATTGAATTTTGGATATCCAGATTTGAATTTTGGATATCCAGAATTGAGTTTTGGATATCTAGAATTGAATTGTGGATATCCACAATTAATTTTGGATATCCAGAATTGAATTGTGGATATCCAAAATTCAATTCTGGATATCCAAAATTAATTGTGGATATCTGAATTGTTTTTGTGGATATCCATAAAAACAAAACAGATATCCACAATTCCGGAATAAATATACCAACGGCTTCCCATACTAATCCACAATTTAATTATTGGCAAACTTTTATATTTTGGATGTCTTGTATGGGAAGCCGTTGGTACAATTCAGATATCCAAAATTAGCATTCTGGATATGCAGAATTTCATTTTTTGTACATTCTATCACCTGATTTTCATATTATAGACATACTGTAAACGTTTGCCGGAAAAAAAAGTTTGCCAGAAAAAAAAGTTTGCCGGAAAAAAAGTTTGTCGGAAAAAAAAGTTTGCTGGAAAAAAAGTTGAATTCTTGATATCCACAATTGATTCATGGATATCAAGAATTCAATTGTTGATATCTGAAATTCGAATTTTTTTGATATCCAGAATTGAATTCTGGATATTATTGGTATATATAAAAAAATAACAAACTTGAACTTCAATTGAATTTTGGATATCTGAAACTTAGATTAAAGTATAGAATTAATTCCTCCACACACAAATTTAGGTATAGAAAGTTTTAAATCACATATCCAAAATTCAATTTCAGATATCCAAAATTCGAATTTCAGATATCAACAATTCAATTCTTGATATCTAAAATTCGAATTTTGGATATCTGATATTGTATTGTTGATATATAAAAATCAATTTTGGATATCTAAAAGATGTTTATTATGGATATGTCATTCTTAATTTTGGATATGTCACTGGCAATTACGGATATCTATAATTGAATTTTGGATATCTAAAATAGAATTGGGGATATCTAAAATTAATTTCTGATATCCACAATTCAGGAATAAGTATACCAATGGCTTCCCATAAAAAAGTATTTGGAACAAATCGCGCACTATCCCCCAGACCGGAATTGTGGCCAGCCTCCTTAATAGCTGCTATAATGAAAGGGTGTGGGAATGGGCAGACAGAGTATTACCAATGCAGGTATGCAGATCCAAGCAAACAACGTGTATAGTTCTCCCAGTCTTGAAATACCTGCATTGAATAACTGTTTCATGTGCTGGGAGGGTGGCCTGAAAGTAGGTAGATAATTATGTACATTTCGGGTGCGCTTTGTGATGTCACACAACATTCTCAGTGCCATCTTGTGCTAAACAGACTTTTCAACTAAGCATTCTTAATTTGGGTATTTAAACTATAACTTGAGATATAAATGGGGTGCTGTCCGCTGTGGGTTAGTTCAGCCCATCCACACCAGTGGGCAGTACAAGTACGTGTGACTATTTAGTCTATCTATTACACTTTTACCTGTTGCATTTTACATATAACAGCAAGTCTAGCTGTTGTTGCCAGAGTAACGACAACCCGGTTTTATCTTATTCTACTAATTGTTATGAATGATCTTATTCTTATAACTATTACTTTGTTACTCTTATATTGGCTTCTGTTATGTTCACCAAACTATGCATGTTGCCTGAGACACCTGCGGTCGAGGGTCCCCTAGCTGGCTAGGGGGCCCGAGATCCTCGGACTCAGGTAGGATTGTCAGTGTGAGCTGATGCTGGCAAATTCTCATGAATAAAACCCTTGTTGAACAGGTTGTGCCGTCTTTGTTTCATCTGTTTTATTGGAAGTGTGGTTAAGGGATACAAATCCGAATGAGATCACTACATAAGTTAGGATATTGAATGTGAAAATACAGTGGAACCTCTCTATTGAGACCACTCTTGGGACTGAATGAGTTGCATGTGATCTCATGGTGAGGTGGTCTCATTAGAGGGGATAATGTAATAAGAGTAAAGCGATTCGGGACTGAGAGAAACTGGTCTTAATGGAGGGGTGTTTTCTATAGAGAGGTGGTCTTTATGTGAAGTTCCACTGTACCTCCAGTGACAGATGGACCCAGTCCAAAGGCCATCTGCACAAACATGTAGAGCTGGGATGAACTGGCAGAAGTCAGCGAAGGGAATATTACGCACATTGAAGGTGTTGGGCTAGAAATTGAATAATTGCACTAAGAAAATACATACATAGAAGATGAGAGATGGCCACTACAAATTCAATTTGGACACCATAATATCACATACTGTAAACATATTTATTTTCGCGCAGATAAATTTAGAAGTACTTTGACACCTTTTTGCACGGATTTAAATTCGCGCAGCAAGGAAGGCTCACACCTGTTTATGCAATAATTAAACCTTTCGCACAGGATTTATTTTCATGCACAAAGGTGGGTGCACGAATAAGCAGCAAAAATAAATACTGCGCGAACATTAATACGTTTAAAGTACCATTTATTGCCTATTATTGTTAGGTAAGGCATGTTCTTGTTTGGCAACGTTAATAACAAAATCAGGGGTACCTCCTGGTCGACATATTTCTTTACCCACAAGTTGATAAGTGTAAAGTAGAAGGAGCAGTTAAAAAATAAATTAAAAAACATATAAAGTCTTAAGAAGCCGAAATTATCGAAGGGAAGAAAATTAACGTGGTTTAAATGTAAATTGAATAAAGTGTACATATTATGTTATGTATGTTTTGAAAATATACCGCAATTCTTTTTCAATCTGTTTTTATCAATTTGTATAGGATTGTATAACTTTAGAAATTAAGAACATATATATTCTAGTTACTTTGAGAATGATCCACATTATCTTTTTGTATTGCCTTCATTCAGGTGCTCCCTGGATAAATCACAAGGACAGGATGAGGTGCACCTTAAGCTGCTGTACCTATAGTTGGCCAGGGTGTTGGGTACCTATAGTTGACCATGGTGTTGGGTACCTATAGTTGACCAGGGTGTTGGGTACCAAGTTGATGCTTATTGATGTTTCTTCAGTAGAGCTTCTGTTAATTTCTGCTGGAAGAAGTTCTCTGGACAAGCTAGATGACTGACATTATATAACCTCTAATGTGGTTATTGGTTTAGACTATTTAGGGCATGGTCTGAGGCGGGACTGGTTGCTCATCCGCTGACCCCCTCCCCCTCTCTGAGGCCAGGTCAGAAACCACTTCTGCCTGGGCTCTCACCGGATCGACACCTCTCAACACCCTTTTCAACTGCAAATATTGTTTTGTGTTTTGTTTTTTAATAAAAGTTAGGCGGTCTCAAGACGGCTGTAACCACCCTTCTTGTTCCAGTTATGAATAATAGACTATCAGATGAAAAGCAATATAGAAGCTTGAAACAAATATACGTATCCTCAGTGCTGTCCCATAGTCACACACAGTACACTTAACCCTACACACCAGTATATATGTCCTCATGTGAAACTTCAGGCTGCCCTATGGTCATACACAGTACACACAGACTATTCTCCATTATGTGTCATCATGTGTAGCTGGCTTTTTCACAGTATGTTTTCTCATGTGAAACGTCAGGTGTATAGCCTGTGTTGCCATATAGTCACACTCAGTACATTTAAAAGGCTTTTCTCCATTACGTTTTCTCATGTGTGTCTTCAGGTTTGTAGACTGTGCTGCCATATAGTCACGCTCAGTACATTTATAAGGCTTCTCCCCAGTGTGTGTTCTCATGTGATGCCTCAGGGTTCCCGCCTCTGTTGCCCTATAGTTACACACAGTACATTTATAAGGCTTCTCCCCAGTATGTCTTCTCATGTGAGCCCTCAGGGTTGCAGCCTCTTTTTTATTACACCCCTCTGCCGTAGTTGCCTATACCTTCAGCATTGTATGCACCACCTAGACAAGCAGGTGCATAACATGTAAATTATGCACCTCCAGGTGCATAACGAAAGAAGGTCCGGCAGCTAAGCCTGATCACCAGAAGTCAAATTGTGTATTAATGTGCCACCGATCGTTCACCCTAATTTCTCTTAAAATAATAAATATAAAGCTTCAAAATGAAAAGTCCTATCAGAAAAAGCCATTTAAATATTCTATTTTGCTAAAGTATATGAATGTAGACCATCCATGAACAAAGATCCTATAGCGAATCGGGTTGCGAATCGGACATGCCCCTTGTTGTCACTCATGGCAGTGTCAGTGTCACAGCAGTGGGCTGAGGAGGAGAGTAGGGGCTACGGGAATCACTCAGCTGTAGCTTCAAAATGAAAAGTTCTACCATATAATGACATTAAAAAATGTTATTTTGCTAAAGTATATTAATGTAGACCGGGATGTAGACCCACCATAACCAAAGATCCTATACGGATTCGGGTAGCAAATCAGACACGCCACTTGTTGCACTGCTGACTCGCCAGTAGCATGTCCGATTCACTATAGGCCTAGCTGCAGATCATTGCAGAAGCCCCGATCGTTTCTCCTAGATTCTGGTAAAAATTAACGCAGATTAACAACCAATGCCCCCACAGATAGAACAATAAAGGTTAGATTAACTTCTAATAAGCCTAGGAAGCTGGAAAAACTTTTATTTGATAGGAAATTCTCTGTTCTTCCACGACACACTATGCGTACAAGTGAACGAAAATAGGAGGTCGTGATTGAGCGGAGAATCGACCACACACTCTGATCGTTCACCCTAATTTCTCATGAAATAATAAATATAAAGCTTCAAAATGAAAAGTTCTACAGTATAATCACATTAAAAAATGTTTTTATGCTAAATTATATCAATGCAGACCTGGCTTGAACAAAGATCCTATAGCGAATCAGGTAGTGAATCGGATACGCCACTTGACTCTGACAGCACCGGGTTCACAACTAGATCGCCGTGTGACAGTCAGCCGAGAGTGGCGTATCCGATTCGCCGTCGGTAAAGAATAGACAATTTGCTATTTTAAAAATAAAAAGGGATGTAATAAATATGGAACGAACCTCGAGCCTCCGACGAAAGGATTCTCGGGCTAAAGCCCTCGAATCTCTTTCGTCGGAGGCTCTCGGTGCATAACAAATGAACGTACGCACTAGCGAGTTTGTTCCATATATGTCCTATAGTCACACAATGTGCATTCATAAGGCTTTTCTCCAGTATGTGTCATCATGTGTCTCTTCAGGTGTGCAACCACTGATGTCCTATAGTCACACTTGGTACATTTATAATGCTTTTCTCCAGTATGTTTCCTTAGGTGAACCTTCAGGGCTCCAGCATGTACTGCCCTATAGTCACACTCTGTACATTTAAAGGGCTTCTCTCCAGTATGTGTACTCATATGAGACATCAGTCCATAAGGCGTTCTAGCCCTATAGTCACACTCAGTACATTTATAGGGCTTTTCTCCAGTATGTGTTTTAATGTGACGCCTGATGTCTCCTCCACGTGCTGCCCTATAGTCACACTCTGTACATTTATAGGGCTTCTCTCCTGTATGTGTTCTTATATGATACCTCAGGTTTGTTGCAGTTCTGGCCCTATAGTCACACAGAGTACATCTATAGCCCTTCTCTTCAGTATGTGTTCTCATATGATACCTCAGGTTTGTCGTGGTTCTGGCCCTATAGTCACACAGGGTACAGCTATAGGGCTTTTCTCCGGTATGTCTTCTCATGTGTACCCTCAGGCGTCCAGGCTGTGTTGCCCTATAGTCACACTCAGTACATTTATATTTCCTCTCGGTACTGTGCATGAGCAAATGTTTCTCTAACCTCACACACTCTGTAAACCCGTTAACACACGCACTACAATTGTGTAGTTTCTCCTCTGTGTGAGTCACATTGTGATGCAATCTGGCTTCTCCAATATGTGTTCTCTTGTGTGCCCTCAGGTGTCCAGCCTCTGCTGCCCTATAGTCACACTCAGTACATTTATATTTCCTCTCAGTACCGTGTGTGAGCAAGTGTTTCTCTAAGCTAGTACTCTTTATAAACCCTTTAACACCGACGCTACAGATATTTAGTTTCTCCCCTGTATGAGTCACATTATGATGCATCATGCCTTCTGACATCTGTAGAGTAGGTTCACTAGTTATACTTGTAGCATTTGCCGCATGTCCTGTCTCCCCTGTATGAGTCACACTGTGATGTATCATGCCTTCTGACATCTGTAGAGTAGGTTCACTAGTCACATTTGTAGCATTTGCTGCCTGTCCTGTCTCCCCTGTATGAGTCACATTATGATGCATCATGCCTTCCGACATCTGTAGAGTAGGTTCACAAGTCACACTTGTATCATTTGCTGACTGTCCTGTCTCCCCTGTATGAGTCACATTATGATGCATCATGCCTTCTGACATCAGTAGGTTCACAAGTCACATGTGTAGCATTTGTCTACATGAGTATGTTTGTGTGCTAACGCCCAATGTTCATACCTGTAAATGCATAGATATGATCAGTTGCATGTCACAATAGGGAAGATTTGAAATAGAATTTATGACTGGGAAACTGAGGCTGGAGTAGAGGGTCATGGGTAATTTTGCCCGGAAGAGGGGCCTATAGGTCTCCTGTGTTTACATTATGTGGCTACAGGTTCCAGTGGACACAGAGAGGGCCCTTTATGAAAGGTCATTTTAAAGACAGAAAAACATCTAATATCACCACCAACCTTGAGGGTATATGAGACAACACCATGCCCAATCTGTATCCTACTTTATTTCCCTTCAACAATCATGGAAAACAAATACCAGAACAAATCTCA
The DNA here is from genome assembly GCA_942159475.1 of Sthenelais limicola. Lineage (NCBI taxonomy): Eukaryota > Metazoa > Annelida > Polychaeta > Phyllodocida > Sigalionidae > Sthenelais > Sthenelais limicola. The sequence continues at coordinate 119,809,525 of OW804097.1, forward strand.
ATGGGTCATTGGATGTGCTGTATGTAGGTGCAGGTTGAGTGGATGATGCATGCGCCTGCACTGTGTGTCAGCGGGTGTGGGGAGGCACATACCTACAGCTGTGGTCAGAGCCCCACCCACCCTCAGACTGGCCTTGGTTGCTCTATAAAATTAGTGTCAGCTGCACCTATCTCAAGCCAACCTGGGTAATTCAAATCTTGCCTAAAGTCTGAGTGCTTATATTCAATGGATAACAATACTACCGTATTTCACCGAAAAAACGCTTATTTTTTTTCAAGCCATCTGTGCCCCGGCGCTTATTCAAGGCAGGCTTTTATTGCAATGCAAGAATAAATACACATGCAGAAATATATTTTTAATAACAACAATAAGGTCTGTTTTTATATTTATGGGAGTGACCCTCCTCATTTACATTGAGTGATATTGGTGAGAGCTCACTGGATATTGTCATACATTTAGTGGATGTGTAATATTATTTAATGTCTTTAATATTGAAATAATGGCCATTTATTCAGGTGTTATGCAGTGATGTTATAGGGCATAGGCCTAATATAAAATTAGCTTTCTTTCCGGTCCCTGACAGACCCTAAACAATTGCCGCCGACTCAAGGGTTTTAAAGTGACACTTCTCACTGTCCTTAGCTAGATTATCGAGTAACGGAATTTCTATTTCATTTTCTAGTATTTGGTTCACCTTACCCTTCCTAACTAACTCCTGTGGATAACAAGACTCTAACATTCATATTATATCAGATATTTGGTAAGATAGTGAGAAAAATCGTTTTTGCACTCCATACAGCCTCAAAGTGTCAGTTGGGTTAACATCTGGAATTATATAACCCCAAGGTCGGCGCTGGTCAATACAATGGACATTTCTTTTCTGGCCACTTAGGCCAATTCTGGTAGTACCTCCTGGTCTCCAAGGCCATTTCCTCATGGATTAGAAATGGAATGAAAACGCAATGCTGGTACTCAAAACTTCAGATATTGCAATACCTATCATATAGGATTACACTGACAAAGTTTCACAAGATTTCATGACTACTCATTTTAACTATCTTAGCCACTTTAAGGCATTTGAAAAATAAAATTAAAATTTAAAACAATGTTGACATCTACTAAATAAAATAAAATAAAAGACTACCGGCCTACAACCGACCCAAATTTTTACCATTAGGGAACCGGAAACAAAGATAATTTTATTTTAGGCCTAACACAATTAAAAATCATACTGATTCAATCAATACAGAATACAATTCATTAATCGCCGCCTGGTAAGCCTACACCGATTAACGTAGGCCTACAAGTGGATACAGTACAGGAATCCTGGACGTTTGGGCCCCGGGATCATTGGGCCCCGGGATCATTGGGCCCCGGCCTGGTCGATTGGGCCCCAGGGCTTGGACGATTGGGCCCCGGGCTTGGACGTTTGGGCCCCGCTGGGCCTTGGACGATTGGCCCCGACCTTTGGACGTTTGGGCCCCGGCCGGTTGTGTATTCATGAAACATGCTATTACATGGTATTTTAATTCACAAAGAATGTATCAAAGAATACACAATTCCATACAAATACATCAGTTGGACTGATGTACTTGTATGGAATAGTGTATTTGTATGTCCTCCAGTACCCCTTACAGTACCTCCTCCAGTACCCCTTAAAGTATGTCCTCCAGTACCCCTTACAGTACCTCCTCCAGTACCCCTTAAAGTATGTCCTCCAAATCCCCTAATCCAGTACCCTCCTCCAGTAACCACCTATATCCCTTTCCAGCAAATCCTCCAGTACCCCTTACAGTATGTCCTCCAGTACCCCTTACAGTACGTCCTCCAGACTCCAGAATTTTTTTTTTATTCTACACCTGGGAGGGGGGAGTCGGGGGGGGGGATTTCCCCCCCCCCCCCCATTTTACACTTGGGTTGTGTATTCTGATATTTAGGGAGCTGACCCAGCATGAATACACATATATACAATAAATACACATATATATTCACTAGTGTGTATTGACTGAGCCAGCATGAATACACATGTATATATTCACTAGTGTGTATTGACTGACCCAGCATGAATACACATATATATTCACTAGTGTGTATTGACTGACTCAGCATTAATACACATATTCACTAGTGTGTATTGACTGAGCCAGCATGAATACCCTGCATGACCCTGCATGAATACACATATCCGGGAAAAAAATGGAACATGGAAAAAAAATTCCCCCCGACCCCCGACCCCAAACTTGATAGAATACACAAAGTAAACAACCAAAGTGTAAAATGAAAACATGCCCCCCCCTCCCCTTCCCCCCCCATGCCCCCCCCCCCCCCCCAAACGACCAAGGCCCAGCGGGGCCCAAACGTCCAAAGGCCGGGGCCCAAACGTCCAAGGCCCAGTGGGGCCCAAACGTCCAAGCCAATCCAAGCTCGGGGCCCAAACGTCTTTTTGCTCGGGCCCAAACGTCCAAGGCCCGGGCCCAATGATCCGGGCCCAATGATCCCGGGGCCCAAACGTCCGGATACCCAGTAGAATCAGTATAGCAGCGGCAACCGGTCACCGGGGTGCGGACGTATAGGCCCCGGGACTTATGGGCCCAGACGTATGGGCCCCGCGCATTGGATGTATGGGCCCCGGTGGGCCCAGCCGTTTGGACGTATGGGCCCAGCTTGGGACTTATAGGCCCCGACCGTTACAGGGGTTTTGGACTTATAGGCCCCGCTTCAAAAACTTAGTGATATATTTTTTTTTAGTCAAATAATTATTTTATTAGTCAGTTTTTACTAGGGACAGTCCACTACTACCTTTACTGACTTAGGACAACCAATTTAGGGTTAGGTTTTGGGTTATTTTTGGTATGGTTTAGTATTCTTCTGGGCCTATAAATCCCGGGGCCTATAAGTCCAACGTGAGCGGGCCTTGGGGCCTATAAGTCCAGAGCTGGGCCCATAGGTCCCGGGGCCTATTGGTCCCGGGGCCTATAGGTCTGGTGTCCCCGGTCACCACTAGGTCTAGGACGGTGACCGATTGATGGTAACCAAAAAGCCTCATCTACAGATGGCAACAACTGGCGCCAAATTAAGTATCAAAAACATTTTTCTTACTGTACATCACTTTCCTACATCATATCGAAGCAGTGTTCGTGACATAAACAACTCATTTTGAGATCGTACTTGTATACAGAACGGGCGGAAAAAGGAGCTAATGAAAAATGACAAAACACAACCACCACAACCCGTTGCATCGCTAGTTCCCAAACCGCCATGAGTGAGGCAGCACTATCGCCTGCATCCGCTGCTTCCGTGAGGAGAGACTTTCGACCCGAGGCTTGTTACTGGTAAGATTTACACTAACATACTGGAGAAAGAGACACTGTCATTTCAATATTTCACATCTAGCTATTCCTTAAAGTATTAGGGATGGTTAGGGCGTCTTTATTCATGCTCTTTTTGGAGTATTTTCGCGCTTATAAACATCGCCACTGCCACCCGTAACGTTACCAGCACCAAAATCGGGACCGAAACTGCACACCGAAACTATCCGCACCAGAGGCAGAGCCAGGCAGGGGAAATCCCCGGGGGAAAACCTCCACATGCATTGTACAAACACATTGAATTTGGAACCAATTTTGCGATTCAATTACAATTTTGACTATATTTAACCGAAAAAAATCCGTATTATTGCTATTTCATTTATTTCAGGACGCCCTCACAAAAAAACTAGACGGTGAAAAACTATATTCCCAGCCAGCATATATTAGGCTACAGTTTCAAAAAAACCTCATGACGGGTTCTTGAGAGGAATACGAATATGTTTTGAAAAGTCATCATTTTCCATAGGAACCAATAATAAAAGGGTAAAAATATATATATATTTTTTTTTAAAACAAGGGTAAAAATATTTGCCACCTCATATTTCAAAAACTAGTGAGTGAATTGATTTTAAAAATCATATGTGGCCTTGGGATGATCATATGTACAAATGATTCAAGTTTAGGAAAAATCTGATTATTTTTTTAAATAGGCTTGAGAACCCTTAATTAAACTGTTATTAAGGAGGCAAGTGGTTTCTTCTGTTTTTCCGTTTTAAGACTTCTTCTGACATCCATTTTCGGGGTATCTACAGGATTTGGTCCAATCCTCCCTATCCAGGGAAAGTGTGTCCGCTAGATAAAGGTTGATGCAGGGGAAGTCTTTGGCTATTTACTTGTATATGTATGGATTCTTTTTCTCATTTTCAATGACTACCACCCACCCGCCCAGCTATCGATATGATTCAATATGCATTTGTTTTGGTGAGTGCCCTGCCTCCTCGCACATTTGGTGCAGACAGACAGGTGGCGCCCATGGTGTGAGTGGGACAAACTAAGGGTTGAGCAAGGGGAAGCGTCTATATACTAGCTGCCAGGATGTTAATAGAGCATTGTTACCATTACGCACTGTATTTTCATGTGTTCTGTGAAGTGGAATAGAGTACATGGATGGATACTGATGCTAACTATAACCCTAAACCTAACCTTAAATGTGTGGTCCTAGGTCAGTATAGGCAGTAGTTATACCCCACTAGCATCCTGACAGCTAGTTTTTAGTTGATACCTTAGCAAGGAGGATGCAGCATGACGCCGATTGCATGCCTGCTTTAAAACACCCTATGGATTATTACAGACTGTGTAAGTGTTGAGAACAGATTATAAAATCGCAGTTAACTGAAGTAGGAAACATGTTGGAAGGACTGTTTTTGGTATTTAGAAAAATTCTCACTAGGAAAAATGTGGAAAACGACTAGAGAACTGATGGTGCTTCTAGATACCTCAATGGACTAGAGTTTGGCAGTTGCACCGGGTTTGGTTACAAATAGAAGTCATTTTGACTTTTTCCATGGAAAAAGCGGAAGGGTGCCGATGGTCTAGAAAGTATTCGCTTCAAGATATGTACTGTTTTCTATGGTTTGGTTAGAACGGTATGTTTTCGGTGAAAGTAAATGAAGAAAAATGGTTGGCCACTGGATATCTAGCCTTCTATATATGTGTGGTGTATAAACATAATTTCGTTGGACCCTAGTCTGTCTGCGCACCGGATTTGATGGTCAATAGAGTCATTTCTGACTTCTTCCAGGGAAGAAGCGGAGGGTGCAAAACGTCTAGAAAAACCAAAACATTTCCCAATATCTGTATGCTGATTATTGTTTTTATGTTTAAAGCCTAAACTTCATAGGATATCATGTATAAATTTTCCAGGTGGGAAAATCGTATCAGACAACCTCACCTATGTATTTTATGTAATTCTCATCTGTTAAAGAAATGGGGAGCTTTTTTACATGGAATTAATTATAGCAGACAACATGTATGGAAGCCGCCATTGCTGTAAGTCATGTGACCTCTGATGACGTTTGAGAACCACAACTCACAATGAGGCACAGGCTTTTGCCCCTCTCTTGCACCTGCCATGCCTGAGTGGACATATAATTTTTCATCTGATTTAAGCCAGCTTTTTGTATAAACAAATGGTGAGCATTGCACAACGGGTTGCATTTGAGCCTGCATATGGAATAAACAAATGCTGGGGAAGGTGTTAAAGCTACTGGGGGTTAGGATTAGGCAGGGGATAGGAGTGAATGTGTTAAAACATTGCCGCCGTCGTTGCCATCTGTGGCGTTCACTTTCGGCGCAGCAAGGGGAGCACACTAAAATTGGGGGCAATAATCTTGGGTAAATAAGGTGTATTTATGATCTGTTCATAATAGTATGAATATCCAACTCTTTTCACTCTTAATACATCATATAATTATGTATATACCAATGCTTCAACCGAAGCAGTTGTAAGTTAAATGTTTGTTTACATGTATGTGCCGAGTAGAGTGACCAGTAACACCAAGTGGTTCAGTGACGTCATCAATAAACATAAATTACCACCAGTGGCGCTGTTGGTCACCAATATGGCTGCCTCCTTGTAAGAAAGAAACTGACTGTCTTTTCTTATGTTTCTGGTGGTAAATAATGATTTTGATCATTATAATGCTGCACAGATACTCAGAAGACTAATATTTCTGCTATTTGCAAAAAAAATATTATAGTTTCCTACATAGCGTTTGGGCTTTAAGTTAACATCTAAAAATAAAGGATCAACCACAACCAACTTTTTTTCCGACCAACTTTTTTTCCCACCAACATTTTTTCCGACCAACTTCTTTTCCGACCAACTTCTTTTCCGACCAACTTTTTTTCCGACTACCCTCCCCTTCTTCATCCTTCCCCCCTCATGCTCTCTTCTCCCCTTCCCCCTTCTCACTTTTTTTCAACTAACATTTTTTTCCAACCAGCATTTTTTTTCAACCAACATTTTTACGACCAACTTTTTTTTGGGATAAACTTTATTTTTGACAAACTTTTTTTTATTCATGTACTAATATAAATCTCTCCATCTCATAAATTGTCATATTTTGTACTGAAAATAATTTGGAATTTTTAAAGCTCTTGAAGACTGAAAGTATCTGATTACTCCTGGGGATGATCATCATGCACCATGGACGTATAGGACTGCACTTGATATTCATTCTTTTTACTAAACTGATATAGTGATGATATACTAAACTGATAGAGTGATATGACGGCAGCTGATATGGTCGACCTGAATAGACGTGTCCCGAGTTACCATATGAGGAGCTTGAGACGGTGCTCCCAGTGCAGATTAAGACCTGCAGGGAGGCCACATATGGTAGGCGTAGCTACCGCACCCCTTGGCCGTCACTCCGGGCATGTCTTGGGCATCTTCCCCTGTCCCCCACGCTCTGCGTCACGGCCGACGCACAGTTTACTGAGAGTGCAGGTTGTTTTTGTTTTTGTTCACAATAATTTTCTATGATGATGATTGTAATGATAAGTATAAGACGTGAGCACCTGTCAATATCTATACAATGATAATAATGAATGTAGGTGTTCAGCTGCTGGATGCACATCCTTAAAATGGTCTTGAATAGAATTTAGTAAACCTACTAGGTCTAAACTGGATGGATACTTATCCAATCTGTTGTTTTCCTGGAGCATGCATGACAATCAGTGACAGCACAATTAAAGTGCATAATTTCCTCTTCAATATCCTTTAGTTTGGTGGTGATCTAAGCTATATTACTTCCCTTAATTCTAAAATTAAAAGATATGTACTCCCAGCCCCTACTGAGAGCTATTGGACGGAAGTAAACAAACCATGGAAGTGGCCTACCTTCCTGCTTAAATCTCCCATAGTGCATTGCGCTGGCCTCCCTGGGCGCATAGCCACTCTCAAACTCAGGCTACCCATATTGGGTCGGTAGACCCTTCACAGGCATGTTAGTATAAAAACTGTAATGAAAATGTTATGTTGTCTTGTTTATTATGAATGACTTGCTTGGTTGCACTAAAAAATCCTTTTCCCTCTGCAATTCCAGATATTCAACATGGCAGAGGCTTGGTGAGTATTGGCTTTAATTTGTTAAGTATGTGGCTAAGATCCCTATGTTGACTATGTCATTTGGAAATGTCACTGCATATTTCCACAACTTGGATAAGTATGGCCATTTGGATGGATTATCACAGCATGTGATTGCTGTGCTGTGTTAATTCATATCTGACTGAAGAAGGTATAGCTTTACAATAGATCAAGTGCTGCCATGAGACCATGGTGGAGAGCTGGGTACTCAGAGGGTCAGGAGACACATGTTTTCACCAGTATACCCCAGTCCCATCCAGGTGGTGGGTTATCAGCAGCTAGACTTAATTTGCTTTGCTGAATTCCACCACATGCCAACTAGGTGCATAGTTGCAGGGTTGCAATACTTGCCAAACCTTAGTGTTACAGTCCCTATGACCCAAAATCTCCGCAAGGGGTGGGGTGTGGGAGTGGGTAGGGGTGAATTTGCCTCAGAATTCCCCTATGGGTGCTTTTCCCTTTGCCAGAAACATTTCAGTGGCAGAAACACAATGACCCCTTTCCCAATATATGCAAGACAAAATTTCATGAATCCCACCGTTAACTTCTATTTCACACATTTCCGCAGTGAAAAAATTTCTATATTATAGCTGGTAGTAAGTAATATCATTGTACATTTTCATATTTGTGCAATAATCATTTCATGTTGTTTTAAAAAATAGATTACTGTCGATCTGGCACTTGCGCAAAATTTCTACTTAATTTTCAAATTTTCTTCAGGTCAAAATGATGACATTTCTAGATAGAAGATATCCCCCCCGCCTTATTAACATTTTTATCTAAACAAACAATATAGGTATAAAAAAGGTAAAGATGTCGAGCTGTAAAGAAGAGCTATTTATTTTATTCTCTTACAAGAGAAAAAATAAACATTTCTCTCTTTTCCAACCCCTACATGGGCATGTGCCAGACGATTGGCTATTTCAACTTTCCCAAGTCACACAGATTCACCACAGCTACTACTCAAATCTGACCCGATGAGGACGGAAGTCCCTGAAAAGTGTGATTGACTTTGAACCGCTTTCTTGTAATAATAATGCCTTGATAATAATAAGATGGGGAGTTTTCACTACTAACTGGTGGAGATAGAGGAGCACATGAACGTTTTACAAGCTTCAGAGAGATGACGATTTTGAATGTTTGAATGTTCCTTTTATTATTTACCCAACGTTTCGAGAGCTTTGCTCCCTTCCTTAGGGGTAATGGATGATACAAATGATAGATAATAATGATAGATAATAATAACATCAATGAGGGACTTTATAAATGGCCGCTATGGCTTATAACACACCAGGCGGCGCACCCTGTAGCGGGTATAGAAGGGGTGAGGGGACCTATCAATTAGCACTAACACATGCACACTGACCGTTGACCAGAGTGGGTAATATGTACAGAAACTGTTTGTCTAAAATAGAGAAGAGCTTTATGTGTGTAATATGGGACTTAAGAATGTGTGTACATCACCAAACAATACTATCATGGCGTTTAGAAACTGATCTATTGTATTTTAGTGATACATCAACATGTACCCATACCATGCAGCTAGTGCTATATCATGATATACAATTATGTGTACCGTATATATATGTGTACACACATATAAACACTGTTAGGTATGTGTAAACAACATGTATACGGTCAATTCTCACGAAATGGGGGCAATGGGTGATTTCAGAACCAATCTCAATCATTCACAAAAACCGCTGGAAAACAGGTATCTGTCTATACATCTTGAAGTCACCACACTGAGAATCATATGCATCTTATTAGGACTAATTAAAGTATATAAAGCCTACTTGCTGCCGCCATGGGCCTACATTAGGGTGGAGGCCTACGTTGGGGGAGGGCTGCCTACGTCGGGTAAGGTTTTCTGGCCATCCAGTCAAATATTGCCCCCACATATTGTTCATTATGCTCAGATTTTGAAGTCGTTAATAGTACACATTGCTCGAAAGCCACTAACAGTTTGAAAAATGAATAATAACAGAACAGTTAAATAAATTGTGCCCCGACGTAAGCACATGCAGATTTTAGCAAAATTCATTTCTTTCAACAGAATTAGCCTACCATGAAAAATTAAAGCCATAAAGGGTCTGCCACACAAGTTAGATTAGTTTCTTTCATGAATATTATAATATGCGTATCATAGTAAGCCCAATTGTGAGGTTATTTGTTATATATTTTTACTTAGTTTACTACCCTGACGTAGGCACCTAGTGATTTTAGAGAATCAGGGGAGAATTTGTTACAAAGTTAGCTAAAAATTAATCTGGAAACACATTGACATATAGATACAGTTGCATATGTTCATATCAATACATACACAAGGTGAGAAAGATCAGAAGAATGCTGTGGGGTAGGCAAATGTCCGTTCATGCATCATATTTATTGCCATTTTCTCATAATATAATTTAGATTGAATCAGTGTGAAATTAACACCCGCCCCCCGCAAAAATGCGGGTAAAAAATTATGCGGGCGGGTAAAACTCCAAAGTTACCCACCCTCCTGAAGGAAAGTGAGACAGACAGAAAGATACATTAACATCCATTGCGATGTGTTTGAGTGATTCAGTTTTCAAGTATATTGTAACTATTATACTGTATGTATGATGATCTTGTTTAAATGGTAAAGATAAAAATGTAATTTGAATAGTAGGTAATTGATAGCTAGACAGCCATGAAAACAACCTGTTAAAGGTTTTTAAAATAGATGTTTGGCCTTTATCTCGTTCTATGATATTGGGAGATAGTTTACAATATGGTGTATAATTGATATTGTATTCATTAGCAGTCATCAATAGCAGGAGATAACGGTCAGACAGAGAGATAACTGGTAACGGATAAATCTCTTGATTTTACCCGCAAAGTTGGCGGGTGAAGAAAAAGGTTAATTTCACACACTGTAATGATTGGGGTTGAGTCATTTGTTATGACAAGTGACCCACCCAAGTTCCTATACCCCAACACTACCCCTGCCACCTAGCGTCTAACGGGTGGAACTACCTGCTAAAGTCCCCCATTTATAATCCCATATTTATTCCAGGACTGATACCAGCACTAAACCATGGGAGGAGAACCATGAAGAAGGACATAAGATGGTGTCGGAAGACAAGGCACTGGTCAAATTGTTGGTCAATTCCATCCCATTACTTGTGTCTGAACTGGTCTTGTCTGAAGAGTTCTGGGAGCTGTTGCAGAAGCAGGCAGTTGTTGATGAGAAGCTGAAGTCTGATATACAGGTATCAGTAATGAGCTTTATTTAGTTAATCATTTCTTTCATGATATGTCAATTCACTTACTTAATGTTTCCTTAACTATCAACTGTTGATTTGAATTGATTCAAATCTTGTTTGCATTAGGCTATCTTAGCATAATCAACCATGTATGTGTATTTCTTATGAATCTGTATTCATGAATTCTCCTAACAGCTGTGTGTACGCCAGTAATTGTCAAAATCTTACTATCACTCTTATGCAGTATCCAAAATTATCATTTCAATGTTCCGATATTCACAGCCCTCTGAGCTGCCTTGAAAGCCTTGAAACTATATTGCTATACTTTTTAGATGTCTCTATATCACAGACATGGCGAAAACTTTAGAACTTTCACCGGACAATCGGACATGTGAAAAGGAACTTTCACCGGTCCTCCAAAGGTTTCTCTAATGTTTCATACAAATTTTTCACCAGACAGTCCGACCAGTGAAGCTTTACTTTCACTGATCCGACTTGTCTTTCAACGGTCAAGGACGCGGTCCGGCAGGTTTCGCCATGTCTAATATCATGAGAACAATTAATTTTTGCAGGCAATCGATTCCCAGGAATTCCAGGTGCATGATTTGGTGGGGCGCCTGATGAGATGCAAGGTGCACCAGCTGCATGGCTTCTTCTGGGTTCTGGTCAATACCAAGCAGCACCACCTTGTAGAGATGCTGGGCTTCCCTGCCAGGAACTATGTTGATATCCAGCAGATACTTAGGTAAGTATATGTTTAGCATTTACTTCATGCTCAAGACAAATGAGAGTCTGACCGAGACATATCAAATTGTGAAACTTCAGTCAATAAAATTTATTAAAAAAAGCAAAGGTGTATCACACGCAGTGTCTATGGGCAGGAGTGCATTCTTGTATATAATCCTGCTAATACTGACAACACACATCAGTCATTGTCGTTTTTGTTGATTCATAAAAACTGATGATAACTTTGTTGAGGAAATTGGTAGTAAACCCTAGAGAAATTGATATATTTTTTTTCTCAACGTAAGAAATCAGCTCAGACCTCAGCACTGTATAAACCCCCACCGTGCTATAATTTGGATATTTGAGTATGTAGACCTACTTGATTTTTTATTGTCACAGAACACAGTCAACACTGTCAACAAATTCTTGTTTTTCAGAACATCCTGTGTCAATTGTCCGTCATGCTGTGAGGTATTTTCCACCAAGGCGTACATCTTGGTTCACTGTGGGCACTATGTCTGCCGGCCGTGTATAAAGGGGGCCCAATTCTCTGTGGGAGATAACAGAACAGAGAGCATCAAATGTCCAGTACCAGATTGTGGTATGGTTACCAAGACACTGCCAAACATGGATGATGAAATCGGCCTAGAAAAGGATGAAATTTTCATGGACATCGTTGGGAATCTCATGAAAGATCGTTCTGAAGATGAAATTTGTCACCTCTGTTCCTGCAAGCTTAACTTATCCTTCAGAAAGCATTTCTGTACAGGGTGTAAGAAGTTACTGTGTGGTGCCTGCATCAGTAATCATGAAGGTAAAGACCATCAGATCATCCACAAGCATTCTGCAGATGTATGTTGCCTCCATGGGAAGAAAACAGAAACATTCTGTTTGACATGTAATGTTTGCAGATGTGATTCAAAAGAAGAGAAGCCATGTAAGCATAAAGCTCCAACCAAAGAAGACAAGATGAATACAAGCATTCAGAACATGGATAACATGATTCATGAAATTGGTACTAAAGTGGAAGAGTTTGAGAAGCTGGATGTAGTAGTGGAGAAACGTGGTACTGAAATGGTGGAGTTTGTACAAGAACACCAAACTGAGATGAAACGTGTGATTGACCAATGGTCAAACGATAATCTAACCTACATTTCAAAGATGAAACGTCAAGTAAGCACATTATGCATAATTATATTTCACACTGTAAGGGGTTTTGATTTCAGAGAGCCAGTGGCTCTTTATATTCATATTCACCAATTTAGAAAAGTCCCATACACTGCTGCCTGTGAAACAGTGCGACAAGTGGTAAACAAAAGAACTTTTCAAGAGGTGCTTTTTGATGCACAACAGATTGGGGTCGCCCAGTGCGAATGTGCCCATTGGGATAAGGTAAACCTATTGGAGACCTATTAAGTAAATCTATTACGCAGTAGACTTAACTGTTAAAGGATGTGTTATATTCTATAGTTAATGCAGTCATAAAAGCTACTATGCATTTTATAATGTTGATGATTGGGCGAGAGGTCAATTAGACCCCGCCCCACCCCTCAGGAGCCCTAGGAGGAGGAGGGAGGAGCAGCCTATGGGCTGAGAGACGGGTGGGCCCAGGGCGATCCAGGCCAGGATATAAGCCCGAGTTTGAGTGGAATTAAAATGTCTTTAATAGCCAAAATAATAATTTACTAAGATCTTAATAATTGTCATAGAGTTGCTAAAAAAGTGATAACTAAAGAAATTATTCGAAGAACTAAATCTGTTTTAAACCCAAACTAACGATTAGGTTAATTATAAACTGATCAAAATGGATTTTGATGATGAAATATCAATGAAAACACGGAAATCTTTGATCTAAAATTGACAAGGTGTTTTCAGGTTATGATACAAGAACTACTTCCACCACTAAAAATCTTAGTCATTATATGCGTAATTATGATCATGGTCCCAGCTTATTCACACAAATAATCATATTTCATCTATACCATCGGCAAGCTGAGGAACAGAGCTTCAAAGCCATGTATCATATGTTAATGTGTAGAGGATATAACTATTCATTTGTAAGCTTAGAAATCTATGAATTTTCCACAAGATTGAACATTGACAGCTTGGGTGAAATTAGGCCTATGTCCGCCGCTTTTCCAGAAGCTGGCTACCTCCAACGCAGCTACCAGTGTAACACAAGGCAACAGAATAGTGCAGGCGGAGGGAGGGAGTTCATTAGTTGAAACTTTAGGGTTGCGCAGATTTCGCAACACTCGTATCCACCGCTTTGCATTTCTGTTGGTAGCTCATTCCAATGAGTTTGGCATTTAAATATAACCGAGTTGGTTAGGGCTCTTGAGGCCTTAATTTGTCAAATCGACATGGCCCTTTCTTTGATCGACAAATTTCAAAGGCAGCTAGTGACAAACGACAAACGACAAAGATACTTTCTTAGCCTGACAAATCAACAAAGACCTTAATAATCCTTAACGACAAAAATTCAGCTGTTTTACGAAAATATAGCAACAAACGACAAAAGAATTTTCTTAGTGACAAATGACAATTGCTGTTTTTTGGTAGCGACAAGAGGAATTAGATACCCCCCCCCTCAGGAGCCCTTTGGTTATCACTGCCGACCTGGGCTGCAGAACCATTAGGTTTTTTCTCCCTTTTGAGTGACTCCTTGTTTTAAATTCTCTTTGGTCTAGGTTTTCTTTGCTAGCTAGCCATGTTGAATATATGCAAATTTCTGCGTTTCTGTAAAGGAAGTATGTTTAGTAGATCACGTTCCTGATCCATATTGTCATATTATGATTTGTTAAAAATGATCCTTAAAAGTGTGTTTTGGAGGGTTTGTAATTTACTTAGTAGATCGTTTGGACATGAATCATATAGTCACAATACTAGTCACAAAATCTCTCCATGTTTTTGCCTAGAACCCTACAATAATAACATGGTTCCAAAAGTTGGTCTTGGACAAAATTTTATATCAAAGAAATAAGGACATGCATTTTAAAAGATATTTATGTGTGTAGTGATGTTGTAACATTTTTTCCAGGTGATGGTGAAGCACAAGCAGTCACTCCAATGGAAGGCGCTATCGTCAGAGCTTATTGGTATACAAACAGACCATCCTTGGGTGGACCTTCCCCTGGACAAGCTGGACCTTACCTTGTCTCCTGAGGTGGAGGCATTTGTGTCTAAAGTCAGAGACGGTGAGCCTCCATCAAACATACTCTCTGGTGTTCCATATGTGCCTGCTCCTGCTCCTGCACCTGCTCCTGCTCCTGCACCTGTACCTCCGCCTGCACCAACCAAAGGTGAGGAATATGTTTTATCCTAACAGGAAATTCACTATT